>JAMKCH010056779.1:0-92303 GCA_023653785.1 Ophioderma brevispina | reverse complement strand
GTTATTTTTTTCGAAATTAAAACTTACTGAGTACGAAATATCAAATACGAAATTTGCCTTTCTCATCTCCATTAAACCTTAATTCATGATCTAATAAGTGACTGTCAAACACTTCTGCACGTACGTATCTGACTTTCCAATAACATGGTTCTGAGTAGAAATCAATACATCTTCAACGTCCTACGTCTGTTGATCTGAACATTTTTTATGTATAATCTAAGGTCAACAAATGAAATACATTTTTCTTTGCGCACTGCTATAGGTCTTGTTGCAATGGCTACTGTCATACAAAATTTTGCTATGCTTTCAGAATTTCCGATTTTACATTAGGATAAGTTAGAACCGCTTTTGCCTAATAAAAGCGTGTGGGACGAATGATTGGCATTGTGGGATCGTGATAATTTCTACTCCCCCTTTAAATTTTCGATGTAATTCAATGTACAAAATCGAATTAAATTTGAATAGTTTTCCATACCAACTAATTGTTCCGAGGTCATATCTTAACCACGGTTGTAAAGGATATGTGAGTGGCGGCTAACGTTCCCCGCAGGATGCAGCACTGTAAAATTTATTTATCGGCCCATTCACCAAAATAGGAAGTTACATTATTTTCAGTGAATCTTTTTAAGATAAAAGAAGACAGTGTTATTGAGGAAGAAACATAATGTTTCGTTGCGGAAGCACATACAATCCACATGAGATGTGAAAATGCTGACGATTACTCTAGGGTCTAAATTTTAAATGATTTTAATGATTGGCTTTTCAACAAACTAAACAGAAGACATTTTCCCAGCTAAAACAACAAATATGAAATACTATAAACGGTAGAATGAATTGCAACTGTTAGAAGATTTCGAACGCGTTCAAATTGTTTTAAAATTTTTTATTTTTGTTAACAAAAAGTTCAACTGATTGGTTGAAATAATTTCCGAACCTGGCTGCAACCTTAAGCCAGAAAAAGAAAAGAGTTTGTCTCAGCTTCCTGTAGCCTCCAAAGAACCCAGTTATACGTGTATTTTGTGTCTATTGTAAGGAAACCCTGTTTGTCGAGTTTATCTACAGTAAGAGGAAACAATTCTAAATAGCACCTATTAATTAATCCACTAGTTAAAAAGAATATCTGAACACATGATAAAACTTAGATCACTATTGGTAAAATAGGGCAACTCACCAATGGGCAATACTAACCAGTATGTTGCGTAATGTCAGTTACACAACTGTTGGTAAAACGATTAATCACCGACAGCATAAGACGATAGGCAACGTGTTGAGAAAATGGCATAGTTACACATCCTGGTTTTAGTAACATGTCGAAACAGTTTGAAATATACTGAACTTTCATTGATGTTTCTCTCTATTGCAGGCAAACTATTTTGAGGTTTGAGTATTTCTGACCTGAACTTTGAGATTATTTACTCTACTGTTCCGAAATAGAATGTTAATGTATATACATATATTTGAACCTCTTATTATAAAAATGATAATTGCGTTGAACAAATACGGGTGTTAAGCTTAGCCACTTAAAGTGGTCTTTACTACAACCATTTCCAATACAACAAGTGCAAAAATGGCTTTGATGAAGAATAGGGGCACGAGATAGGTTTACATCGCTATAGTGGCTTTAAACAATGATAACTAAAAAACAAAGATAAAATTAAAAAGCAATCCGTGCCAACTTGGTGGTATTTTAGGATAACGTACGTAGAGCAAAGGAGTTCTATATAGATTTAGAGAGGCACAACGTTACGTCATCTTTAGAAATCATCGTCTCGCATGTTTACTGCGACCACAAAGACCAGTACCAACATGAATGCAATGGCTGCCTCCGCTTCTTCCCATCCGTGTGGGTGCGCTTGCATATCGCACGCATCGTAGTGATACAATTGATGTATGTGTAGAGGTGGGCCAGTGTATAATAGTGCACCTTGATCATTGTGCTCAGATCTCACTCGCTTAGGTGCTGAGGCGCGCTTAGGTGAAAAGATGTATTCATTGGGCGGTTTATTTAAATCAGACGACTGACGTGTCCTTTTCATTCGTTGTATCAAGTGGAAGTTTAGGCAACACCAGCCTGAGAGATGGAACTTGGAGTACAACTTTTTCTATGATAGATTTTAGTTCATTAGGACCTAAGCAATCATTTTTGGAGGGTGTGCAAAATTGTTTACAGTGGCTTTTTGAAATCCCTTGGCTTGCTATCCCCCACCTTGTCCATAATCACTAAAAATCCTTAAGTTTCCGATAATACCAACATTCTCTTACTCCGGTGTCTTAAGTACAAGAACGGATGTGTTGGTAATGTAATTTCCTATCATTACATGCCACAAAAATTCATTGGCTGCTCAAATTCAAATCTGCTCTCGGAATCATTAAATTATCTTAAGACCTCCATTATACCTATTTCCGCTACTTGAATACATGCTGAACGCCTACAATGTCTGCAGGTGTTCACATCTGTTACAATTGCTCACACTCTGCAAGTGTTACCCTTTTTAACATCTCTAGACTGCTTTCAACCATCCGGACACGTCAAGTGTTCGCCACATCTGCACCAAGTTTAGAGGCTTGATTCCATGTCTATATGCATGCTTTATGCTTTACACTTATCAGAGCATGTTATTTTTTCACTAGAAACCCTTATTTGGCATTCCTCTGTAATGAACATTTTAAAATTCTCAGAATGGCAGCCAATAGCAGCCACCTTTTAAAAATAGTAAACCTATATTATATGTTGTCATTATATGTAAGCTAAATCAACTATATTTTATTAAAGGTGTCTAAATTAAGGTGAGATAAGTATTTGACCATTTGAAATTCTATCTGCAATTTGTGTTTCTTTAACATGCAAAAATGTTAATATGGGGGCCATTTGGGCTGCCTTTTTAACCTTCTTTAAAACCTATAAATTATGATACAATCTGTATTGAGTTATTTCAACACCCAAAAATGGCTATTAAAGTGTAAATAAAGTAGAGATGTATTCCTTTGAGCATTAATAACTCGTATCTGGTATATTTGTTTTGACAACATACTTAAAATTCAAATGACGGCCAGTTATAATTATGAATTATGACATTCGTAGTTTTTTAAAGATCTTAAAAGGGCAGCCATATTGGCTTCCATCTTGATTGGTAGGCCTTGCTAACACACTTGAAATGACAGATATGAGTTCCTACTGGGTAGAGAGCCCAGAAGATGCCTCTATCGCAATACTTGATGAGTTATGGTCACTTGAATGATTTCGGGGCATATTGGGTAAATAGGGTGGCCATATTGGGATTTGTGTAATGTTGCGGATCAATTCACGTCAATAACTGCTCCAAAGGATTCCTCCTGCATTAAAACCTGGATCTAGTGCATAAACTTTATGCCCTTTGAATGAATTTGAGAGTGATATCGGCCATATTGGATTTCTAGAAAATGCCACTGCACGAAATTTTGCACACGCCCCAGACCGTTATTTAGCTTAGGTCATCATTGCCAAAAATCGCTCAATAAAAAAGTCTGTACTCCACTTCCACCCTGTGCCCAACAAGTCCAATCTGACTATGTGTGGCCATCGTGAGGACAAATTTAAACCACCCAATAGCACCAACATCCAACAACTGATATTGTGCCGGTTGTTTTGTATCGAATTGACAATATTGTGTTTATAAAGCACCCAACTACTAATTTATTCCGTGCAATTTCAAAATGTTCAGTCGCCCAGCAAACGGACGACTGGTTTTGCAATGATGGGGCTTCAACCCCCTTCGCGTAGAGCACTATAAAGCCCATTGTTTAATATTGTGACCAGAACCAAGAAGCGTCCAATCAGGAACATTTGCAACCATAATTTGATGCATGATTTTAAACATCCTCCTTTCATAGTACCCTAGATCTAAGTGTGTTTAAACTGTAACGTGGCCAACTTTCATATTCATCTTTCGTTTTGACTTAACCGTTGTTTGAATCTTTAAAAAAAAAAATCTTACCATTATTATTTAAGACAAACCAAGGAGAAGCAAAAATTAAATTGTTACATAAAAAGTTATAGGTTTCCTATATCTACAACCTTTTGGTTTTGCACAACGGGCCAAAAACATTTCAAGGTCATCATGGGGGTAAACATTTGTATTGATTCGATTGGTTTCAAATTGTTCGTATGGGAATGAAAAAAAAAAAAAAAAAAAACACCCAACATCCAACAACTGATATTTTGGCGGATTGTTTGTATCGAATTGACATTATGTGTGTATACAAGCACCCAAACTGATAATTATTCCGTGCAATATTCAAAATGTCAGCGCCCAGCACGGACGACTGGTTTTGAATGCGTTTAACCCCCTTGGATCTAAGTGAGTTTAATGTACGTGCCAACTTTCATATTCATCTTTCGTTTTGAGTTACCGTTGTTTGAAATATTAAAAAAAATCGCGAGATATTGAGTGAAATGCTTTCAAGTCGCCCCAAAAAATTAACTTGTTACATATCTTGAAAGTTTTTGCCCATTAACTCTAAAATATAAAATTATTACAAATTTTTATTGCATTAAAAAAGGTATAGTTTCCTATATCTACAACCTTTTGTGTTTGTACAACGGGCCAAAAACATTTCAAGGTCATCATGGGGGTAAACATTTGTATTGATTCGATTGGTTTCAAATTGTTCGTATGGGAATGTTACAACAGGGGATACATATTTGCTTTGTGTTAATCAGCTCAAAGATATCTAACAGAGGCCAGAGTGCTGATCCCTCATAGACCCTGTGGGCCATAACAGTACTACCCCCTTAATTATATCCCAATGTCAAACAATAACTGAATGTTTATTTACATTACTATATATAAGCATGAAGAATGTGAGCCCATTTTGAGAGAAATCTGTTCATTCTAATTTTTTTACCGCAGGGTGACCTTGAACCATTTTAAGTCTACTGTGTAAAAATAATTGTCCTAGATATAGCAAAGTATACCTTTTTTAATCCTTAGAACCAGATGAACATGTCCATACACCTTTTAATCCCGTATAAAACGTTTACAAAAATTTTACTCCTGCACTCTTAGAAATAAAGGTTCAACATAGAACCCTTTTGTCCTGTATTTTTCACCCTAAGCACTGCTAAGGTTCTATAAAGAACCTTAAAAAGTTATTTGAAGAACCTTCAAAATTTAAATAGGCCTAAGAATGGTCTTTTTGTATGTGTTCACATATATTTTGAAAAGTTAAGCAATGTGAAAGGCAGTGATAACCCTTTGGTTCTAAAATATTTTCGTGGCCAAATAAAAATCATTTCTTTCTCTTCTACCAAGAACCTCTGAAGGGTGCTTTACCAAAATACATTTTAGGGTTCCAAGAGTTTAAGGTTCTACAAAGAACCATTTTCTTGGCTACAGAAACTTTTTTGGTTCTATAACGAACTCCACGAAGATTCGTTAGGGTTCTTTATAGAACCAAAAAAGGTTCTGTAGCCAAGAAAATGGCTCTTTGTAGAACCTTAAACTCTTGGAAGTGAGTTGGAACCCTAAAATGTATTTTAATAAAGCACCCTTCAGTGGTTCTTGGTAGAAGAGAAAGAAATGATTTTTATTTGGCCACGAATATATTTTAGAACCAAAGGGTTATCACTGCCTTTCACATTGCTTAACTTTTCAATATATGTGAACACATACAACAAGAACATTCCTAGGTCTATTTAAATTTTGAAGGTTCTTCATAGAACTTTTTAAGGTTCTTTATAGAACCTTAGCAGTGCTTAGGGTGAAAAATACAGGACAAAAAGGGTTCTATGTTGAACCTTTATTTCTAAGAGTGTGCTGACCCCCCTCTATATCTCAAAATGCTCAAGGATGCAAAAAAATGATTCATCTAGTAGGGTTAGAAATGAGAATCCCATTCTAGAAGTTTGGGGAAGAAGGTTTGAAGATGTTTTTCTATAGTTTGAAAGGTGCTGAATCAGAATTTCTGGGTCCAACCTCTGGGAAATGTGGGAAACTTTGTAAAATAAGGGGGTAGAATTAGTACAGGGGCAAATTTGAAATCAACTCAAAATGTGTTCCAATGGGCACCAATGTATTTGTCTCATTATAAGGATGTATTTGTCTCATTAAAAGGGAAACCTCTCATAAGACCAAAGTTCGACTGTAAGAAACTGCAAGATACATCCACAAGAGACTATTTCCAGTTAGAATTGTCCTACAGATTTGAAGCCTCCAGTGCTACGATACATCAGCACCAATCACCCAGAGGTACCAACAATTTGAACATGCTGTCGCAGAGGGAGCTGAGAAGGTTGTTGGCAAACGCAGACCATGTGGCATGCTGAGCTGGGTAACTGACAATACTATCCATCTGAAGTCAGAGAGGGATGAAGCCAAAGGAAGATACCTGGTTTCCAAGTCTAAGCAGTCCAGAGAACTTGGGAAAATGCTTAACTCCAGCTTGAATGAAAGTTACAAGTCAGATGAGGCAGCCATGGTCTACAAACAATGGAAACTCTCAAACTGGCTGACTCAAGGGTGATTATACCACCTCATGGAAAAGCCTTCATAATCTATCCGCCGGCAAAGACAAGACACCATGTCAAGGTCAACAAAGAGATGGCACCCACCAACAAGTACGAAGGACCTACTCGCAGAATGGAAGGATTATTTCAGTTCCTTGCTCACCAACACACGGTCAACTATTATTGAACTGCCTCACGGCTTCTCAGATCTGCTGCAACATCGAAACCATCCACCAACACTAAAGAGACGCTACTCGCCATAGGCCCCAGAAGAACAATAAGGCGGGGACCTGACGGTGCAATTATTCAATTACATCTGAAGCACTCCATAATGGGTGGGATTTTGCAATGGTTAATTTGTTCATGCTGTTTGTACCTGACGTTACACACTCTCACTCCACCAGTCAAGGAACCATCAGCGTCCTTGTTCCTCTACCCCTAAAGAAGGGAGAACCTTAGTCTTATGACCAACTATCGAGGAATAGCTCTTCTGCTGGTCAAGTACATTACAGCCAAGGTTACAACAAGATCCCTTCTAACATAATCAGAAATCATGTGGGACCCCCATCTTAAGAAGCACCGCTGATTTCGGTTCTGGAAGAAGTTGTGCCCAGCAGATCCTTATCCTCAGAAGAATCATGGAAGGTTTCCAAGACTACCAGCTTCCTCTTACAGTCACTTTATAGACTTAAAAGGACTATTAAGAGTTGCGCTATACAACAACTCTAAAAAGTGCAGTAATGGTCCACGGAAACTTCGGATCCTTTCGAAGTCACCACCAGAGTTCTTCAGGGTGATGTTTTAAGCTCCATTCCTTTTCATCAAATTAGTGAACTTTCTACTGAAGAAGAACACACACCCCCTCGCCGCTCCAGACGATACCCATCCAAAGTATTGAATGACTTTGATTTTTGCCCTGCTGAATCCACTCTTCCGAGGGCACGATACAGCTTACCATACTTCAGCGCCAATACTGCATGCGCCGGCTGTAGCCGTGTAAACTAAAGGTCCGAACCTATACAAAACTATACCTTTTAATCTTATAATGAGACAAATACATTGGTGTACATTTAAACCAATTTGACTGTTTCAAATTTACCCCTTACTATTTTCACCCTTATTTTACAAGTTCCCAATTTTCCCAAGTTGGACCCAAATTCTGATTCAGCACCCTTCAAACTATAGAAAATCATCTGCTAAGAATGGGATTCTCGTTTTAGTAACCCTGCTACTCAAGATTTGGAATCATGCCGTTCAATGTTTGCCATAGAAACCATCAAAACATTTCGTATAGATTTCTTTTTGCAAGGTCATATGCAGTCTATGTTTTCTACTGCTGGATTGCTCATCTCCATTAAACTTAATTCAAGCTGGTTAGTGACTGTTAAAATAACACACGAGTGCGCACGCGCGCGCACACACACACACACATACACACAACGCCACAGCACATGCACACATATCAAAAGCAAAAGTCCAAACACTTTGCACGTCACGTATCTGTACTTTCCACTAACATGTTCTGAGTAAAAATACACCACACTGGCCAACGTATTGCAACATGCAGACAAGCATTTATATTCAAAATTGATTTAAAATTGTACAAGGAGTTCTGACTACACATTACGCAGTTTATTGTCTAAGTTGTGATTTCAAACAGATCTGTTTCACAGAATCAACTATGTGACAAACGTTAATTTGATTGTCATGATTCCAAGATATGACGTTTAAAGAGCTGGTATTGATAATTTACCGATTCTTCCGTTTGGCAAATATTAAGAAAAGGAACCCAGGGCTTTCCATGGTGTTTGTTTCATCTTATTTGCTTCTGTCAATCCGAAGATATAATATTTAGTGCTATACAACCAAATCGATTTGTGCCACTTTTATGCATTGGCAGAGTTGTTTCGGTTTTAGCCCGCATGGTGCCCGGGCCGGTTCAAACAAAAAGACAAAAAGACCAAAGTAAAAGTAAAATTGCTACACATTTTAAAAGAATATCTTCTTTAAAGAAAAAACTTGTTTAAGTCAGTGTGACTCTTACTCTCGTTTTTTATTAAAAAAATTAAAATCATAAAAAAGACAAAAAGACGAAGACTAAGTAAACTAAACCAACATTTAAAGAAGCACTATCTTTTTTAAAAGAACAACTAATACATTTACCTAAAGTGCTACTTTCTCTTTTTTATTACATAATAAGATAAAAAAAAGACTGAGTAATTAAAATTCGAAAAACATTTTTAAAAAAGATATCTTGTTTTAAAGTTTTTTTAAATATATTTTCCTTCTATCAAATTGTGTACTTTCATAGACTAGACTTAAAATATTGAAGTAAACATTTTAAAAGAATATCTTGTTTTAAAAAGGAAAACTTGTTTAAATCAAACCTATATTAATACAAGCAAAAAAATATGGCTTGATATTAAACAAGTTTCTAAATATAAGCAGCTGTTAAAACATAAATTAACTAACAGACACATGTGGAAACGACATTGCAAGATAAACGGAGTTGGTTGAAATCAGCATAAACCACTCATGTGTCAATCCGGTGATTAGAGCCATTGAAGACTATTGCCGGGACCAACGGCCTCGGAACCAACGGTGTAACGCCGTTGTTTCGCGCATTTATGCCAATGCCTTCTTGAAGCTCACAAATATTACAACTTGACAAAATAAACAAACACGATTAAAGTAAACAAGGTCTCGTTTTATCGACAAGTTTTAATAGTCATAATCGGTTCAATGATAAATATCTTCTTTTTCATAAATAAGAAACCATACAAAATTATTGGCACGTCACTGAAATAAGCTTGTAATGGATCTTTGAATTTATTACAAAATTGGTATATGTTAAAATCATGCCAGAAGGAATGTAATTTGGCAACCAAAATAAACACTCCCAATCCAAGAAATGGTTTTAAAATGTTTTCACTATCTTTGTGCATTTACTAATTGTTGAAGTCAATAAAAAATGATTTGGAGCAAAAGTCATCAAGGTGTTGGTAGGAATTTGTCTTTCACGATACTTCAAGACCATAAACTCTCTCCTCCAGGTTGCTGTATACGCTCATTGTTCTCTCTAACAAACAGTATGTTGAAAGTTATTCACTTTATCTTAAGGCCATAATTACTGATCATAACTTTCCCCATTACGTACGTTTTCGGACCTTCGTTGTAGTGTGGTTCGTTTTCGGTGTAATTCGGTAGTAGGATCTTTTAGAGTTTCTTTATGGATTACTCAATCTCTTGTTAAAGAATTCATTCAAGCTTTTCAAATGTGAAAACTTATGTTTAACTAATTCTTCACCGTTTTCACTCAACCAGAAGTGGCACAAACTCGATTTGTGTGTTCCGCAGTAAACTGAGTTATCTCTCGATCGAAACAGCAAATGAGATGACACCAAAATACTAGAAACCTTGTCTTTTCTCTTAAGAATCAAAGATATAAATGAAAAAAAAAATCGTTTTTGATTGTACCATTTTTTTTGAGCAAGGCTGTAAGGTCTTGCGGCCAATGGCTACTGTCCAAACAAATTGCAATGCTTTCAAGATTTCGATTTTACATAGAGGATAAAGTTAGAGCCGCTTTGGTAAATAAAGGACGTGCGGGGAATGATTTGGCATTGGATCTGATTAATTTCTACTCCCTTTTTCAAATTTCCCGATGTATTCATGTACAAATCGATTAATGGTAAATATTTTCCATACCAACTAATGTACCGAGGTCATATCTTACCACGGTTGTAAAGGATATGTGAGTGCTACATTTCCCGAGGATGTCATGACTGAAAATCAACATAGTTATCGGCCCATTCCCAAAATAGGAAGTTATACATTCAGTATTTTTTTCAGTAAATCTTTTTAAGATAATATAAGACAGTGTTCTTGAGGAAGAAACAGATGCTCGTGGCGGAAGCACATACCATCCACCCTGAGATTGAAAATGCTGACTTATTACTACTTGTCGTCTTGTCCAAATATTATGTCAAGATGTTCCGGTGGTGTTACAATAATAATTGTTTGAGTTACTCAATTTCAAAATTCACTGAGCATTTTAGAACCCTTGGTCGCACCTCAACCGCATCTAGGTCCTACATTTGAAATGATTTCTTTCCACAAAACTAAACGAAGAAGGACATTTTCCCTTTCTCCAGCTAAAACAGCAAAAATATAAAATACTTTAAAACGGTAGAATGATTGCAAACTTTGATATACAGGGTTTCCCAAAAAAAGTGGTGCCAGCAGATAAACTCCGAGTTCTCAAAACTGCTTGAAGCTGTGATTTCCATTTTCATGGAGGATATTAATTATACTCTTTTGTATCCTTGTGGAAATTCCATGACAATCCTTGCATGCAAGCCAGAGATATGACGGTTATTAATGCCATATGTTGTTTTATCCTTCCAATGGGATTTACACAGTTAGTGATTATTGGTACATCAATATAGTTCGTGGCTCATTCGGTGCATGATAAATATAACCTAATCTGCTACTAAATTAATACAGTACTGCATCAGGGTCTGAGCAAATACTACTTATCCATAATACAAAATCACTTTTGAGTCTGCCAATACTCATTCAAAAAGGGTTACCTGTTGAATATTTTCTTGTCGGGGTAATGCATGTAAATTAACAGATTTTTTAAGAAAGCAAATGAATGTTTGTGAAAATTTAGATTCAGTCAATTGTACAGTAGCAAATTAATCAATAACTGATCATCTTAGCTTATAGAGTTCAATGACAATTAGGGTACGTTGTTCCAATTGTGTAATTTATAAACACCTTCACGAGAAACGTCAAGAAAATCTTATCTGTTGTCATGAACATTTGGGTCCTGGTTTAAAACAGATTGCCAAGGCAAACAGTTACTGCCAAGCCAAAGGACTTTCATTCGCCAGCGATTTTAATTTCTTTTCTGTAAAAGGAAATGTGACTAGATATTCCAAACACTGTTCCACTTTATTTTACAAGTTTGATATATTTACAAGCTGTTATTTATCATGACAACTGCACAGTAGAGATAACAAAATACAGACATAAGCTAATGTTGATTTGTGCTGATCACTTAGACTGTAGGCTTAATCATAGCCCGTTATTATTCTAATTCCTATCTTCCATTTTCATAAATCTAAACAAACTAATATCGTGCGCATTATGTTGTTCCACAGTTATTAATATTTAACAGTATGCCAGGAATACATCGTACCTGCATGTGTGGAAATGCTTACCCGGCAGCAGAATGGACAAATGATGTTAACTGGGTAAATCCCCCTTGGAATGGGTTTGAAAAACAGATGGCCTTAATCCGTCATATCTCTGACTTGCGTGATGGATTGTCATGAGGATTTGCACAAATTATACAAAAGATATGACTGAATATCCTCCATGAAATGAAATTCCAGCTCAGCAGTTTTGGAGAAACGGAGTATCCTGCTTGCACCACTTTTTGGGACACCCTGTAGATGATTTCGAACGCGTCCAAAGTGTTTTTTTTGTTTATTTTTTTAAACAAAAAAGTGAACTGATTGGATAGTTTTCGAACGCTTTTGCAAACTTAAGCCAAAAAAGAAAAGAGTTTGTCTCAGCTTTCTGTAGTTCAAAACCTAAGCGCATGTGTTTTTAGTCAAAAAAGCTATATACGCTACGCGGAAATTCTTTTTTTATGCATTTTAGACAATTTTCTTCGGCCGCTACGTGTTCATTTTTTTCTTGTGGTTTAAAAAAAAACAAAATATCATACAATCTCTTGAAAACTTTAAAAAGAAAAGCGAACAATTTTATTTTATACCTATGCGAGCGGGAAGCAGAGGACAACCTTAATTGTTCTTGGCTTATGCTTGAATATAGATTATCATGACCCTGAGTAAGTTAAAATCAAACCTGTGAGCAGCTCTGCAAGACGAAAAGGTATTCAGCCACTTGTTAGGACACGAATATTCATTTATTGTAGTCATAACTGGCTGCGATAACCTTGAAAATCGGTATGCAATGCAAAGTATTAGTAGAGTGTGTGACGACTACCTCCAAGTTTACAAAAGACGTCGACCTTTTTGAAAAAATAGCGTGATAAAAAAAGCGAGAATTCAAAATCGCACAGTATAGATGTCTATAATCATTCAACTTCAACCTAAAGGACTGTGTAGGTAATATTCGAGTGTTGTTCTTTAAAAATCACATTCACTGATACAGTGGTAGATGATATTTGGGAAAATACATTTTCTGTTGCGTTGTCAGTCTCACTGATTAAATATAGGCTAGATAGGAATACGCAACATACATTCAACCATCGCTTTTGTACAATGCAAGTGTACAAACTTACACCTCAGACACAAAAACTGAACACGGTTTTTCTCAATTTACTACCATCAGAAACTGTTGTCATCACAAAATTATAACACGTATTAATTGATTTGAAGAAAAACAAAAACAAAGAGTGTCTTTGGAACGAAAGCACAGAGCACATGAAAATGGATTGCGCGTAGTAGTGCTAGGCAATCAGCTTTTGAGTCTTTTTCAGACGTCATTTCCTTAGAGCGATGTTCCCTGGTCCTTCCTCTATGCAACCCTGTACGATCAATTTATATATCAAGCTTTTATTTCATTTACTATTGATTATAAATTAATTGCTACTACATACCACTTGAAAACCCAAACGAAAAATAGAATCAAGAATATAAAGAATTCATAGAATCTGTACAGAATGTAGTGAAATTGGATCCATTTGGAGAATTCGGGACAAAGAAAATTGACCTGAGTTCGTGCCAGAGGAGATAACCTCCCACCTCAATATATGATAAAGGACGAACCGTGAGCGTCAATTAAAAAACAACTTCAAGCAGAGAAGGATTGTTAAAAAGTGAAATCGAAATTCTGTCTCTAGTTTTACTAGCGTGTGATTAAATCCTTGTTCACATGATATTGAAGTATTCCAGGCATGAGTATTTTCCATCAAGCGTACGAAATAAAGCGTGACCCCGATTAAACAAGTGTGCGTGCCGTAAAATTATACGGACCTATGGGCCTCGGACGTTTACTCTTAAGGACTCTTTTAGTTACACAATACAAACAGCATTTGATATAGCGTCTTATCAAATTAAGGTGAAAGTGCTGTACAAATAAAAATCAATTACTATTTAGCCTAAAACATAATCACATGATAGATTTAAAAGTGATGGACAATGAAATAAACACTTAACATCTAATCTATAGTATAGACCGTATTCAATAGCCAGCCATGTTGGTGGACAAGATAGACGCATTCCAGTACTACAATACATTCACCTGTCAATGATCCCTGTGCAATCGCTAAACATGGATCGATTGACAGCTTAATGTATTGTAGTCCTGGAATGTATGCAGCCTGTCCACCAACATGTCTTGTGGCTGACGTCATATTGAATACGGTCTATAAGAAACAGCAGCACATAAGAAAGTACATGTGAGGCAATCTATGCCAATTTAAGGGCATGCTCAAATCTTAGGAGATAGGCGAAATTTTCTTAAAAGTAACAATGGACCTGGAGTGGGGAACAGAGATGGGCAAATAGTTCCATAGGTTGTGGGCCGCACTGCTGAAAGCCCTGTCACCCACTGGTCTTTTCGTACGAGGAACAGTGAGGAGCGTCTTGTTATCTTCAGACCGCTACCCTGGTCGGCCAGGAATATAAAAAGAGAGGTATTCAGACAAGAATGATGGCAAAATAGCCTTGTAGGTAAGAATCATCACGCATCACTGATCGGTAGCCAATATAGTGGCGTAACTAGTGTCTTTCTATCAGGATCAAAAACACCAGCGGGCTGTTTATTCTGCAATATTTGTAGTTTACTCGATTCTGACCGACATTCCGATACAGTAGTGAATTAGCAGAGTCAAACGAGTGAGCGGCGATGACCCCCCACACAAACTCACGACCGGATAGAGCGAAGGCCAAGTTAACAGATTTGAATGATGACCTTCACAATGTTCAGTCGTTGACATTGTTCCTGACAAACACAACACCAAGGCTTATGATTCTTAGGTTCGGGTGTATGGTCTTTTGTATTGTGTTACTTGTATTTTTTTGACTTGCCAACTAAAAAATGATATTCGTATGATTTTGCTAAAATTACATCTACTTGTTTTGCTTGGTGGTGACCCTTCTGGCAATAGCCTTTTAGTCTCTCTCATCCTGTAATATCCAAATCACGGTAGTTTATACTATAACATATTTGTTGATGGATGAAAAATAATTAAATGTGAATGATATGTGATATATGATCTCGAGGACTGGGGAACATCCACAGTCCCAATATTGATGGTAATGTATTTTCAGCATTTAGTTTGAGTTGTTGAAGCGCATCCCCTCTGTGTCATCAATACAAAGAGATACCCGTCAACAGATTTGTGGCTTGGGATTTAAATTGTTATAGAGCCATACATCATCGGTATACGTGTGGTATGTAAAAAAAAAATAATTGTGCTTCCGGACGATTGATGCGATACAGAAGAAGAGCAAAGGGAGATGATGTTTATTTTAAATAGTGTCCCCGAGAGCGGTTCTGAGGAAGGCAGTATCCACTTTAAGGCAGCATCTTGAAGCCCTGAAGAAGACCAAAAGGGAGATGAGTTTATTTAATAGCGTCACGAGAGCGTCTGCAGGTACACGAATCTACGTTTAGCAGCATCTTGAATTGGAAGGTATCACGATAACTATCCAAAAGAATGGCAAGATCAATGATATCGAATGCTGCAGCAAGGTCGAACAGCCACTGTTGTGAATTGCATTGGGGATTATAATCGGGCTTGACACGCAGTGGGGTTAATGCTGTGTCGTTCTAGATAAGGTGAATGAAACTTGGGATTTTTAAGTCATTTGAAAAAGATGATCATTTAATGGGCACTCACTATTGTTCTCTTCGACATAAACGATATTTGACACAGGGCAGATAATTTTTAGCACTTTTTCATTCTAGGGTAGGTTTGTAGAATGAGGTTTACGGCAGCTTCCCGGAATTTAGCTGGCTCGCAGAGTTGCAACACTCTCCTTAAGTACGCCAATGGAATTGGTGTCTAAGGAAACTGATTTATGCTAGATGGCATAATAACCGTAGTACCTCTTCAAGGGTGACTAGATTAAATTCATGCATTGGGACGTTTTATCAAGTATTGTCCCGCTGGATCATTCTGTGAGTAGGACCAGGAAACTATCAAGATTCCGTCTGATCTGGATACGTACGTCGCTGAAAAACTGACAAATGAGCTACTTAGCTTCAGTTCAGAATACAGTTAGAAAGTGGTTTAGGTCTGCGGATTCAGAAGCTTATCAGAATAGCAAAAATGGTTTGTTGTTGCATTTTTAATTGTTCATTGTAGTAAACCCCTAGCACGGTGAACGAGATTCCCAGTCACTGTGATTGTGCAGAGTATGAATCAAGATCGACATCCTCTAGTTCTAGTTTTTACCCATTTACTCTCTAAACGTCTACGTTTACGTCTTTTAGCATGTGATCAGGGCCTGACAATGCGGGAACGTTGAGCGGGCATGGGAATCCAATACATATAAATAGAGTGCCTCAAATTTTCAAGCACCTCATCAAATGAGTTCTCTCGAAGGTCAAGACTGACAATCATGGATGAAATGTCGTAGAAAGGAAGTCCTTGTCATGATCTTCATATTCTAAAGGTGCATGTAGTTTTCATGAGTGGTGGTTTTGGCTACCTTAATAGTACAGTGATCAAACGAAGACAAGAGCCCAGCCCAGGCAAGATGATTCCATCCTGACTAATCCATCTTCAAGACGAGAATTGACCATCTTTATGGGTATGGCCATAGATATGCTGATGAAACCATAGCAGCAGAATCCCCAAATATGGTCGACTTGCTTGGAAAGGAGGTAACATGCACGTTGAAATCGCCTAGCAGTATCGTTTTAGCAGGAAAAAGAACGTTCGTATGAGGAAGGTCTCAATCTCATTTAAGAATTGATTTACTTTGAGATTCTTTTCATTGGAAGGTGGTGGCCGATACACATGGAAGATTCTTACATAGTTTGTTGTTATCACACAAGCATCTGAAATGAAGGGTTGTGGATGGCCGGTCGGTGTATTGTAGCCGGTAAGTTTTGTGGATGATCCCAATACCACTATGGTCATCAAACTTCCTGGGAAAGATCAGGAAAGAGCATCCCTCAGGCCGCATCTCAGCAATGACAAGAGGTGCTTTTGAGGTAACCAGGTTTGAGTTTGCGGACAGAACGGACATTCCATAGAAGGGATGTTGAGAAGTTTTCTTTATGTTTAGGAATGTCCGAATGTTGCTGGAAATCACGTGTTGACGGCCTAGTCATGATAGAATATTTTTTGTTTTGTAGAATGCATGCGGCTAGTTGAGGTGCTGTCGGGGTCCTCCTGGATGGTAGATATACGGATTAGATAGCAAAATGTTACACTAGAATGTAGGGGGATTGGTTATGATCATAGTGTTAAGCGTTGATGGCGCGACGTCAACTACTGGCATGCTTTCACGTTTCAAGTGCCTGCCTCCCTCCCCGATGGGCCCTCGGTCTACTGAATTGAAACCATATCCATACCTGGAATACAACTACCAAAACACTAAATAGGTATATTAAATTACAACTCCTTAAATACATATTACAGATAAATGTATACAAAAGCATGGTTACATCAAAGGGACGAGAGTTGTGTTCAGCCAGTGTAGAATTAATTATAGTCCGCCGTACTCACAGTCGGATACAACGGTAAACGAATAGGGCACTCGATTGTTGACTCTTTAGCAACATTAGTTTCACGCTTTATCGCTTTATTCCGTTGTAGTTTATGGAGCCCGGACTGATCCGGGACGGACTATAATACTTTCTCGGGCTATATGCCAGAGTATCAGGGGGGCCAAGTTCGGCAACCCCCGATGCGGTGGAGAGTTTTGTGAAGTACACCTGCAAGTTGCATTCCGACCTGGACAGATTTTGGAAACGACAAAAGAATGTATGTTGAGGAAAGCGATGCTGCATGGTTACTGCAACCAGCCAGCGTGATGAAAGAATTGAGCAAGAATGCGGAATGAGTAAAGTCTACAAAAACCACAGCTGCCGCAGTTCTGGAAGTCCATTCTTACCCAGGAGTGCAATGGTTTGGGGGTATAAGATTATAATAGGGCTGTTTTGATATTAGAGTGAGATCGTGCGCAGAGCTGCAGAGCGCATAGCTCTGTAGCCATGGCGCGTGATGTCAAGGGTATTATGTTTGATAGGATACTTTTGCAGTGGAAGTTTCTGGAGGTTTTAGTTATGCACAGGTAATTAACAGAAGCAGGATGCTGTAACTCATATTTTTTTCTTAATTATCATGATATTACTAAGATCTTTTGAAACAAAGGTTTAAGAGATATTTTTTAATGTCCACTGGACCGAGACTGCCATAGTAAATGATGTAGCAGTTTCACAAATACCGTTTGGAAATCCCAATGCCCAAATCGAGCAGATGTGTCCTACCCTCCCTGTACAGAAACCCACATGTATGTTCCACATCTTGATCGATTACGCTGTGACAACAGAGATACAGAATGTTGCTGCTGTGCCGTATTGTAGTTATAAACGCGTAACGAGATGAATAGTGGGTGTCACGTGTCAGTAAGGCACGTGTCAGGTATAAGATATCAGGTGCTCTCGGGGGCGACCGATATATATAAATTCGACTATGTTAAATCAAGGTATTTACCATAACCCTCTGCCCAAAGTGCTATGATTTTTCCCAAAGACACCGTATATTATGTCTAAAGTACAAAATGTACTTTTCCCTACAGATCACAAAACGACGTACGATGACGATAATCGGTTGTTTTCCAATGTAGGGATACGTACCTGAATTTTACCTGAAGGGGTCCCCCGAGCAAAATAATAAAACAATCAATGCGTGACGTCATCAATCTTTATTTTTTTCCAAACATTGGCTGTTATTCCCATAATTAAATTCCTTTTTAAGATTCAACATCTGTAATTGTTCTTTAATAATTAATATGAAATTGTCCCGCATGATTGTGAAAAAGATGGGTCCCTAAGTCCTACAAACGAAAACTAGTCAGACGGTCTCTAAATACCCTTCCGTGGACTGATATGAGCAGACGGATCCCCGTGTAAGTTGTAGCAGGCTTACAGCCACTTGCGCGCGGTTGCGGGGGTTATGCGTCAAGTTGTGGTTTCAGCAGGGCACAAGAGTGTTCAGTCTCAACCCAGAGTACCAGACGTTGGTATCGGCGGAAAAGTTACTGATGGATCGGCCTTGACAAATTGCTCGGATGCCTAGGCTTATCTGGTCTACACAGACCGGTCATAAAAACTCCCAACGGCCAGGCAAAATTGCTGTCAAGGCAGGGGAACTTTAACTGCGGTTAAGTTACCACTTCACCGCCCACCGATGCAGTTTTATAACTGCAACGTCAACATTTAACAAAAGTGAACCCCAAAAACGCTTTCGCCGAGCATGGCGACGGTTAATTTCTGAGGAATGTAGCCACCACATATCAATATATCGCTCACTGCTTTGCAAACATGCTTTATTTTTACATGAGAATCATCTGTATTTAATCACAGAGAAGATGACTGTATTTATGACAAATGAGGCTGTTTTACAAAATGGCTTTTCGTAATTGATCCGTGTGTCATTATGAAGAATATTCAGTTTTGGTTTGGTTCAATCAAATTTTAGGAAAACGAGTCATTGAACAATATGGGGGGGGGGGGGGTCGTCGAAAGTTCTTGTTGAGTGATATCCAAATTATGATGAGTAATTAGAACAGAAATTAATGGACAAACGGAAGCTTAACTTGAAAATATTGAATCACTAGCTCACCGTCGCTAAGGTAATGACTGGTATGGGACACATAGAGGTGAAATTTTATCCTGTATTCATTGTTATAATTACAGCGGCAAAACGAAATGTCAACAAAAACCGTCGAATATGTTAATACGAATAAGTGTAGTAAATATACACGAATATGATCAGCAAAGTGTTAAGCTCGGATTATCAGCATGGTTTAGAAGCCACCATAACAAAGGCTACAGATAGACCATGGCCTGGCAGCTGCTTGGCAGCTGAACACAATGACAGATATTTACCAAATGAAAATGCAAGAAAATTTCCATTTACCATAAAAGCGAAGAGATTGATAACGGATAAAACCTAACCAGCCTAGAGACATTACTGAAGTGAAGCACAGCTAAGAAAGAAGGATGGATAGTAATAATGCAACTTGGAAAATATAGATCAAAACATTGTTTCAAAACATTTATGGGGTTTACAACTATTGCTTGAGTTGACTGTAGAAGTCCAAGACATTAAAGGAGATTAGTAAGGAAAATGCCACTTTTCTATTACAGATGTACTAAAAGCGTGGTGTGTGTTTGTGACACCACGAAAAAAGAAAAATCGATTCAGATATTTATTAAAAACCATATTTTGTGGGGAAATTACGAATTTGCGATATCAAGGGGTTAAAATTTATTTTTAGAGAGGGGTATTTAAGTGTGCTATTATTCTATATCACAAGACCATCACGGGTGAAGGTAGATTGTGAAATGAACGAATTAGCAGATGTCAAACGCCCTTGAATGTGTTTATCTCATAAAGGAATTAACGCGTTCCTCAAAATGGGAAATAACATAGCAAGAAGAAACAGGTGGACTCAAGAGAAAAAACCAGCTAACACACTGGTTCAAATAAAAGTAAATGTTAAAAAGAGGGAGAGGAGAGGGAGGAAAAGGAGAAAGAGGAAAAGGGGGGGGAGAGGAAGGTGAGGTGTTGTTGGGTTTGTGGGGTTTCAAAAACGAAAGAATCTAATCAAATAATCAATAATGATTGTTGAGAACCCTTTTGTATTATTGAAATATGGGAAAAAAAACAGACATTCGGTAAATTCGTGGGATATTATTTTCACTTTAAAATTCAAAATCGCGTAGTTGAAAATAAATGGGTCATTTTTTTTTTAAATATATTTGGAATAAATGTGGTTATAAAATGTAAATGAAAGTTGTACAAGTTGGAAAATAAGTGATGATAGACCACTTGTGATTTTGTATTCTGGGGATAATTATGACCATTTCTTTTATAGAATGTTCGAAGAATGTAATCTTTCGGAAGGGAATTTACCAATTTTATATGTACTACAAAGGTGGTGGATTTGTTTTGAAATAAATTAGAAATAATTATTGTGGGTGGAATTATCCAAGATCATAATATAAACTGATCAATATTGGATTATTTAGCCGCATTCAATATAAAAGCAAAAAAATAATATATAACATACAAAGAAAATAGTGACAATCACTAGTATTCGTTCTGGACTGAAATGTTTTGATCAAATTATATCAAAAACCAAGGAGAAAAATAAAATTTTCCACAAAAAAAATAAAAAAATTAAAAAAATTAAAAAAATTAAAAATATTAGTAAAAAATATATTAGAATTATATATGCAATAGACAGCATGATTTCTAAAATATGTACAATGAGATATTGAAATGTTGAAGTGTATATTAAGTTCCGAGTCAGTTTCACAAGTGGATATTGTATTGTGTATTATGTTAATATAATATGAGATGGATTGAAATATGTTATGGACTTAAAAAAAAATAAAAAAAACAACAAAAAGAAGACAACATTATTACAATTAGTAGGAAAATCGACAGCGGGGTGTGCAAAACAACGGATAATGAACCCAAAGTAAACACAGAGTATCTGCAGTGACAGGATGCTAGAGAACGTAATCTGGACATTACTGTGAGGTTGCAAATCTGAAAGGTGAAAGTTATGCACTATCGAGTACATTGAGTGCACCCTGGTCGGCAGTATATTTTGAATAGGAGTGTATCACAAGTACTTGAGTACATGTGCTCGAAAGGTACTTTTTGGGGTAAACAGTTTTACCGCAGAGCATTAATTCGAAACGGGATAGTACTTTCGAGACATTTCGATTACAGTGTGCTAGAAACGTACTTTTTCTCTGGACATACTTGAGGTGCAAATCTGAAACGTGAAAGTAGCACTTTTCGAGTACATTGAGTTACACTCTGGGTCGAGTTATATTTTGAATAGAGTGTTCGATCAGTACATTGAGTTCAATGGTCGAAGGTACTTTTGTAACAGTACAGCAGAGCAAATTCGAAACGGGAGAGGACATTCAAGTAAGTACTTAAAGTATACTCTTTGTTTCTCTGACCCCTGAGGCACATGGGGAGCAGGAAAGTATGGAGTACAGAACGTGATCGAAATATAGTTTTTCATAAAGAAACCCCTAAGATGCACTTGCACATGTGAAACTAGTACGTTTTCAGTCCATTTGGATTACAGAGTGTTCTCCCGAGTAACTTTTTTCTCACAGTAGTACTTTTGGGTACAATATACACGAAAAATGGCATTTTTTGAAATATATAGTCAGACCGTATTGCGAAACATGGCATAGTATAGTTCCCAATAGATTTCCCAGAGGGTACACTGGGTATATTTTAAGTAACATTTCGAGCAACCGTGACGTTATATTACATTTTCGAGTACAAACGTTATACAAAGGAACCTTTATCTAGGACTTCTATTAAGTGAACAATTGAGTAATTGAAATATACTATCTACATATGAGCATTATATAGTGTATAGTACTGAAATGTACTCGGATTCTAGAGAGGAAAATGATCCGTCTTTATTTCGAATAAAAAAATATCGCGTTAAATGTGATTAAGGTACTAATGTTAAGAAAAATATCCAAGATCAAGGCATGTGGCTGTTTTGACGCACGTATGTGTTTTTACAATGAAGATTTTTTAATACACTGAGACAAATCTCCGAGGATAATTTGTAATTTTTTAGCCGAAAATCTGGAATTTTTCCCCAGTAAATCTTTTAAGATCGGAAGCTAAGGTAACTTATATCGCTATACTTCAATTATACTATGAGTATCGGAATTCAAGGTAACTGAGACAATACCTAAGTATTGAGCACACTCAGATTACCCCCAAGTACTGATACTTGATGATTTTTTTTTATAAATCCGCTGGTTGCTCACTTGTGACCATTTGAGCTTTTGCCACCCAAATAATCTGCAACACACAAGCGATTCTTAAGGGCAGTGTTAAACCTAGTGCTTTTGTTTTTACCACGGAATTTCTGATTTTGCACCATTTAAACTAACCGGTTTCCTCTCGTACCAACAAAGGTATCCAATGCAGGGCCAACCCTGATGAACTGTGTTTGTGACGATTTTAAAAAAGCTATTTGACTATTTAAGTCACCAAAAACCACATGGTCTAAGGCGAAATTTACACGACGGCAGGGCGCAAGGCGCAGCTCGCGTAGGCGTGGTGAGTTTTTGCTGCGTTTAATGAAGCGTTGTGCGTGTTTTTAATGATACTTGAGGAACGCATCTGTGGAAAACACGAAACATAATAAAAATGTAAACAAAGCGCGAATTTAGACCAGATGAAATGTAAAAATTTCTTCTGATTTCTGGAGTGAGAGACAGAAGATGTTGATTCCATAGTGATAAAGATGTATTTCATCACTTGCACAACAAGTCAACATACTCAATTTTGAAGTCAAATGGGAAAAGTTATTTGGGAAAGAGACAGCTTGAAAATGGCGTGAAAAGTCAATGTTTTACTAACCACGGATTTTCTCAACGTTCAATTTTCGCTAAATTGGGCAAATTTTCAGACAAGATTACCCAAAAAATACCGAAGTAAAAGGTAAGGTTTAACTGCTACATAGCAATCGGTCTTCTCTAGGATCGGTTTTCTCAAATTTTCATTTTTCGATTTCTAACTTAAGATTTTTATTTTTTTCTTATGTGTTTTTGTGTTTTAAAAAAAAAAATAAAAAGTTTTTTATTTTTTTTATTTTTTGCTTTTTTTAAGTTTTTTACATATTTTAAAAAATGAAAAAAACATCGTCCCTAGACAACTTTGTCTTGTTTCTAAAAAATAACATAAGAAATCATGAAAAATTCAAATTGGGTTTGTATGCGGTCTAAAAATGTTGGGGCAAAATCATGTTTTTTAGTATTTTTCAAAAATACAGAAAGTTTTACATTAAATTGATGCCACCATCGGGTTCATCGTCAATTTTCTTTAGAAAGTATATTTTATAATACAATAGTCAAATATTTGCAAAGTTACAAACCAAATAGATATTCGAAAGTCAGGGTTGACACTGTCCTTAAAACCACACAATTTGATGTCTCGATGTGCAGATTAAAGCCAATGAACACTTAGAACATCTCATATGGAGACCATTAAATTCCAATCTGAGTTACATTTTTGATAGAATCCACAGGGGCCCGTTGTATTCATTGGTGGATATGATGCGTGAACAAGAAAAAGGGGAAGGTAAAAGGTTCTCTTTTCCAAAAGCCATATGAACGCGCGTATATTGATTAGTGGTGTCAAAAAACAGCAATATGGAAAAGGTATGCTTTTTCGTGCCCTCTGAAGTTGTGAGGTACGCGAGATCAAAATCATCAAAAAAATCATTGTAATTGGAAGTACAAGCAACACGAGCAAAGCAAATAATAAGGGTTTATATTTTCAAACACAATGCATGCTTACTTGGTCAGGGTATCCAAACTGACAAAAGCAAGTGTTTGTGGTAGCCAAAAAAACAGACCAAAAAAATGCCTTTGTTTAGGGTATGTTTTTAGTCGTGGAAATACTTGTTAGGGTGCATTTTTGGAAGTCCATGTTTCACGCATCATATCCACTTTTAATACAAAATGGCCCCCCGGGGATTAGAATCCTTTTAATAATGCGCCCTTTGCTTCTTTCGGTCAACTTTTTGCATGTAATAGACTGCATTAATAGCTAGTAAAACAGTTTAGCGGAAACATCCATCACGTTTTTCAAAATTTGAGCACAGAAATATTATTGGAACATGGCAAGATTGAAGTAGCAATACAAAGCTTGTAATCTGTATAAACAGTCTAAACTTTTGTTTGACATCTCGATCATTTGATTGAAAAAAAGAAAAAAGAGGCATACTTGGCTTGTGCTTCTTCGAGGGTGTATAGACAAAATAGTGGATGGGACCCAACAGTCACAGGCCAAACTGCGTCAGTAGGAACATGGCACTTACTTTGAATAGAGGGATATTTTTAGAAATTAACTTGCTTTTGTTGAAGAAAATTGTAGTGCAGGGCAGTTTTTCTTGACAGCATCACAGCGGAATGAAAAAGTTCGGTGTTATAAAAGGAGAAAGTGACTCCTACAAAACGAGTATTTTTTTATTTTATTTGTTTTTTATCCTGAGAAAGTTAACCTTCGAGGACAACTTTTGAACCTGGATTTTACATGAAATGTGCAAGTATCAGGGTCTCAAGGTGGTAACTAGTTCCTCAGATATGATACTTGCAGATACCTCAATGTTGTACGCTAGCTGCAGATGCTTTGGTATAAATCGAGGGTTTTTAATGTAAAAAAGAGAAAGACTAATTTTTTTGGCTATTTTGAGATTTTGCCACAACATATCTTCAAAACCACAATTTCAAACTCCTGTTGATTAAAAGCACCAATTATCACTACTTAATGAAGACCAACAGAAGGCCTTTTAACTCTGAGTAGTTAATCTTGTGAATGAAAAGCCTTCTGTTTGTTAAACAGTTCGAGTTCTCTCGAAATCTGCATTCTACTAGACATCTGTGAATTTATAACTTTGGCGAATGAACTGTCCACTTAGTCTTTCGCTTACAGGTTTAGAAGCAGATTCAGAAAGAAGTTTAGTTTGTCATATTTCCTCAAGTCACACAGTTTCATGTAGATTATGGTTTGAATTTAAAATTGTAAGTAACAAATAAGTACAATATCAAGTTCTCGCCACCAAAAACTGATTCACTACTTTTAATAAAGCTATTGATTTCGTGGTGTTTATCACAAAAAAAACACCCAGAAACTTTCTAGGGGCTTCCCCATATGTGCTTTTCTTTCTTAGGAGTATAAAATTATGTTTCTTGGAATTGACTTCTTTGCTCTATGTTCTAATAACTACGATCGATTTAAGAGAATGAGTACACAATCACTGATATATAAAAATTACAACTAAGGTCGAGGATAGTATGTGTGCGCAATCTGGCATAATGGATTGGTGAACATGAAAATGGCGGCAGCCTGTGCTGAACACAAATCAGAAAGGGTCGCACGATTGTTGCAACATTGAGTAAAACTCTTAACCAGACCGAAGTAAACCGTGTAATTGTAATTTGTAATCAGTATCAGCTACAACGACCCGATAGTTAAATTATCGTACCGCGTTACAAATCAAATGGCCCCCTGCGAGGTAAAGCAACTAAATAAAAAAAGTCAGGATATTCCATTTTTATTTCCTATGGATATATGGTGACACCAACAACTGTAAGCATGTGGTATGTACAATAGACGGAATTAACCAAACCATTAACTTAAAACAAAAAAAAAAAGTCAAGGAATATCCATGTTTATGTCACATGGTATTAGGACACAAAAAACTGTAAGCGTGTGGTACGTACAATAGACGGAATTAACCAACAAACCATTAAACTTAAAACAAAAACAAAAAAAAGTAAGGAATATTCCAGTTTTATTCCTCATGGATATATGGACACCAACAACTGTAAGCATGTGGTATGTACAATAGACGGAATTAACCAAACATAAATTAAACAAAAAAAAAGTCAGGAATATTCATTTTATTTCCTAAATATTATGGACTGACCCAACACACGAAGATGTGGTACTGTACAATAGACGGAATGAACCCAAAACCATGAACTTAACCAAAAAAAAAACAAAGTCAGGAATATTCCATTTTTATTCCTCATGGATATTATGGACACCAACAACTGTAAGCATGTGGTATGTACAATAGACGGAATTAACCAAACCATTAAACCTTAAACAAAAAAAAAGTCAGGAATATTCCATTTTTATTTCCTCATGAAAATGGACACCAACAACTGTAAGCATGTGGTATGTACAATAGCGGAATTAACCAAACCATTAAAACTTAACAAAAAAAAAGTCAGGAAATTTTATGGCCATTTTATTTCCTCAGGGATATTATGGACACCAACAACTGTAAGCATGTGGTATGTACAATAGACGGATTAACCAAAAACCATTAAACTTAAACAAAAAACAAGTCAGGAATATTCCATTTTTATTTCCTCATGAATTATATGGACACCAACAACTGTAAGCATGTGGTATGTACAATAGACGGAATTAACCAACCATTTAAATCATTACTTACACAAAAAAAAAAAAGGTCAGGAAGGATTATCCATTTTATTGCCTCATGGATATTATTGGACACCACACAACTGAAGCAGGGTTGTAACAATAGACGGAAGGATTAACAAAAACCAGTTACTTCAACAAAAAAAAAGTCCAGGAATATTCCATTTTTATTTCCTCATGAAATTATGGACACCAACAACTGTAAGCATGTGGTATGTACAATAGACGGAATGACCAAACCATTAAACTAAACAAAAAAAAAGTCAGGAATATTCAATTTTATTTCCTATGGATATTTGGACACCAACAACTGTAAGCATGTGGTATGTACAATAGACGGAATTAACCAAACCATTTTAAACTTAACAAAAAAAAAGTCAGAGGAATATTCCATTTTTATTTCCTCATGTATATAATGGGACACCAACAAACATGTAAAGCAGTGGTATGTACAATAGACGGAATGAAACCAAACCATTAAACTTAAACAAAAAAAAGTCCAGGAATATTCCATTTTATAGTCCTCATGGATTATTATGGACACCAACAACTGTAAGCATGTGGTATGTAAAATAGACGGAATAACAAAAACCATTAAAAATTAAACAAAAAAAAGGTCAGGAATATTCAATTTTATTTCCTCATGGATATTATGGACACCAACAACTGTGTAAGCATTTTTTTTGGGTATGGTACAATAGACGGAATAAACCAAAACCATTAAACTTAACAAAAAAAAAGTCAGGAATATTCATTTTATTTCCTCATGATATTATGGAGCACCAACAACTGAAGCATGTGGTATGTACAATAGACGGAATTAACCAAACCATTATTAAACCGTAAACAAAAAAAATCAGGAATCAGGATATTCCATTTTTATTTCCTCATGGATATTATGGACACAAACAAACTGTAAGCATTTTTGTCGGTATGTACAATAGACGGAATTAACCAAACCATATTAACGTAAAACAAACAAAAAGTCAGGAATATTCCATTTTTATTTCCTCAGGGATATTATGTGACACCAACAACTGTAAGCATGTGGTATGTACAATAGACGGAATTAACCAAACCATTAAACTGAAAACAAAAAAAAGTCAGGAAATTCCTTTTTTATTTCATCATGGATATTATGGACACCAACAACTGTAAGCATGTGGTACGTACAATAGACGAAATTAACCAAACCATTAAACTTAAAACCAAAACAAAACTAACCAAAGCTGAAAACCAATGGAAATGACAGAAAAAAAAATCAATTCATGCTAGGACACGCGTTTATTAATCTATTAATTGCCATCTAAGCACTGAAAATATTAATCACCACTCGTTTTCATAAAACATATCTGAAAGATTGAACTGATTGCCAAAAAATAACAAGGCTTTAAGGAAGAGAATGCACTTCTTTAATCCTGGTCCTCGTAGAATTTTAAGACTACTCAAAAATACGTATGACACCGATTAGTGTATAGGAGTGGGGGGCGTGTGTGGGTATGTGTCCGCTATTATGGTAACTGAAAGTTTCAATTCAGTTCTAGTAGCCGAACAAAAGCACACAATAAAATCCATGAATCAGCCCAAAAACTTCTTCTAATCGGTTCCCTCATTTTTTCCCTAATGTTTGTTTGTATCTATTTAATTCTGTGTATTCGTTTTCTAACGTCCCTTTTCGATCTTTTTAATTGGAGGGAAGTAAGGAAACTAAAGTAGGGTTTATAATGATAAGCCGAACAACACCAAATAGAACAAAAATGTGTATAATGTAGATTTTCTTATAGTGGTTCAGGTATGCATAACAAAACAATCTCTCTTCTGTTGCCAGGTATTCTGTTAAAATATGTGAATGATTTAACTGACTTAAATAAACGTTTTGTTTGCTAAGGGACATCATCTGAGAAATCCCCATTCAACCGTTTGGTTTCTTTGTAGAAAGTAATTTCTGTCCCCAGAGTGACTAGATGTTGTACTAGATTCCATTAGTCACTATGAGATGCAATATGCTCATCCACCCCAAGGACACAGTCAGCGGGTTGATTTGTACATGTATTGACCATTAATGATTGGGGTCGTTTCGCGCTGAAAGCAGTCGAAGACTAACGTAGCACTATAGTTGCGACGTAAGTTACTACTAAAGATTTTTACGCGTTTCGTGAAATCTTGGACGTAGGCTACGTGTTGCCTTACGAGTAAGCCAGATTTCCGATTAAAACTACGTGGGGTCATGAGTACACGTAGCAGACTCGTAGTGTGTGGGAAGGTGAACAAATCGGACCGCTCTTCCCATTCCATCCAGCTTGTCAGTAGCAATCTATCGAGGGTAACAGCATTTATAGTTCCGAAATGTTTGTTGGTTTGTTTGTTTGTTTGTTATTGATTCGGCAAATCGACAAAAGAAAATTACCGATGTACCAAACAAAATCAAATAACCACTACAACATACTTACAACAGTCAATTAGTCCAGGATCACCCATTAAGTGGCTGAATTGCCAACTTATTTTCCAACTGGGGTCCATTGAAAAATGACAATGCACCTGTTAGCGAGGACAACAATAATGCAAAAAAGCAGAACTAGCAAATTATGAACATTGATTGAGAAGGTGATTTTTACAACCCAACCATAAGACTGGAAAGCAGTTAGGCAAATTCACCGACTCTGGCTTCAGAGGCGATATTGGTAAAATGGAGTTTAACAAGACTTTGAACGTGGGCCTTATATATCGCTTACACATTTGATATTGGAGGGCAGGTTATTCCAGTCAGTAATTCCATTATAAAAAGAAGACTTTACAGTCGGACCTTTAACCCTAGGGATTGAAGTTTTATATAAGCTAGATCTATATGCATAAAAAGATGTAAATCTCTAACTTTAGGAAAAATTGATTGAGATATGAGGGGCCACAGATTTGAATATGTTTAAACATATGGCTGACGTCGTAGTTGCCTAACTCTTGTTTTGGAAATTCAAGAGATTCACTGAACCAATTGAGCTTGACTAATGTGATCCCTGTGACATATGCAGTTAAAACGAAGCATTCATTTGTAATGATTTGAAGCTTATGCTGACACTTCTTACTAATACCACAGTACCACGAGGTACAACAGTAGTCAAAATGAACACTGTAATAAAGCCGAACTGAGGGTCCTACGATGTTTACGGTTAAAATACTGTGAGTGTCTATATAAAACTTGAGTTTTCCAGCCACCGCCGCCTTGTTAATGATGGAATTACCATAGAATCACCATGAAAGGGTTTGGTCCCCAAGAGTTCACCCCCAGATAATATAGCTTTTTGAGATTGTATTTTTTGTCCATTAAAGATGAATGAAAATCGGCTGACCTTTTTTAACTGATTTTTTGGAACCAAATAAAATGCATTCAGGTTTTGCCGGCATGCAACAGAGCTTGTTTTGTCAATTAGCCAGGTATTACAAGATTTCAGGTCCCACTGAGTCTTCTGGAAAAAACTTCAGGGTCTTTGTCATATGAAATAAGAACACTGTCATCTGCATAGGGTAACAGCCGATTCTTCACAGAGATTTCCCTCCATATCATTGTAATAGCACAGATAAAGCAGAGGACCTAAAAGGACTCCCCCCTTGGGGCAACAATGGCCAACAGGTAGAATTTTGGAAATCAGAATTCCTACCATCTATGGAAACGAGCTGCGTGTCCTATTGAATAAATAAGAGATGAAACCAAGCCGAGTTGGATTCCCATCGCCTCCAGTTTGTTACCCAAATCGAATGTTTAACGCTGTCGAACGCTTTTTGGACATCCAACAGAAGCATGCCGACATGATTTCCTTTGGACAGCTCAATTCTAATGTAGTTAGTAAGATACTAGTGAAGACATGATTCTGTTGAATATCCAGAACGAAAGCCTGATTGATATTGATAATAAGTGTTTTAGTTCGAAGGTATTCCTCCACCTGGACAATAGACACATTTCTCAATATTTTGGAGACCGCCACTCAGGAAACCTAACAGTTCTGATAGTTTCCAACAAACATCCACGCTTGCTTTTCTTTTTAATAGGGGCACGACCCTAGCAGTTTAAGATCGCCCCGGCCCAGTGTTATTATTTGATTGACAAGGTTGACAAGATGTGCAATTACTGGGCAAGAATGAAAACCCCATCTTTCAAGAACTTGGGTGGAGCCCATCCAAACCTGCCCTTTAGTGATATTCAGGGTGGGAAAGTTTCTTTATAAACAAAAGTTTCATCATCAAGTTTGAGCACCAATTCATCAAGCATTCAAACAATGCCCTTGGGCTCTTATAAAAATCAATGAATGAATGTCGACACCGTGCAAACCATCTTAGTGGAGAAAGGTAATTTACTGACTAAGGCCAGCCGCACCTGTAGAGAAAAAGGTGTTGATATAATTTAACAGAACTGAGCGTGTGTCACAGCACAACTCGCCATCGACATTAAGGAAAATTTTTGCCTTATTTGAGGTTCGAGAGCTATACCCAAGACTCTTTCAAATGTTGCCATAAACTTACGTGGGTTTACCCCTGACACTCACAAGTTGAGATTGCAAATAAGGTGCCTCGCGACGTGCTTTATTTCCCTTTGAATTTGATGCATTACGTAAGGAGGGTATATCTTCATAGTTGAAGGCAGTATTACCCTTTTTCCATTTGAAGTCTCATTTTATCACGCCTATGAATTTTATCTAGGATTGCAAGGTGGTCATCCACTGTTCCGTACGATTTTTTATACGGATAGCACGTTAGGGTCCGACAACATCAAGAATAGCCGGTCAATAGCATTTTAAAATTTGACGCAATGCCATCAACAACACAAACTTCGGGTATCCCAAGAACAATGACCATTCGCAAGTACTTCAGCAAATTAAAAAAACATTGGCATCATAGTGATTCATGGATCTAATAGAAGCAGTTGTTTATGAGAGCAATGGAACCCTAACAGACTTTCTCGTGCAGTACACAAGGAAACTGGTCACTGAGACCAATTGGTAAAACACCACTTTGACAAACCAAGCTGGTTGGAATTAATAATGATATGATCAATGATGCTCTCATAGGTATCAGTGACCTAGTGGGTTGATCGATTACCCTGCCTTTAAAAACCTGCACAAGAAAGTAAGTTAAGGCTAGGTTTTAATACAATGAGAATAGGATACTACCACTATACATATATTTAGTGTCCCCTAATATATAAGTTTCCTGTGAAAAGCTAATTTTTGAAAGCACGGAAAATCAAATTTATCAAGAAAATTCTTTGAATAAGAACATATAGACAATTTGAAATTTTCAAAAAAGAATGTTTTTTGTTTTGGGTAGCAATAGGTCACAACAACACCACATCTGGCCTTCAAATCATCAATAATGAGAACAATCCGTGGTTATAGCGCCAATTTCAGCGTCTATATTACAATGTCAGACCCCCCACCTTTGGCGGGATTGGCGATCAGGCGGCGTAAGATCGAATAGGCCGTCCAATCAAATTTCAGAATCAATTACTGACGAATCCAGCCACGATTCAGAGATCGATATTACTAGCAGTAGCTTTGAACAGTTAGCGATAATTCTAATTTCCGTACATTTTGGCAATAGTGATCTGGTATTAAGATGAATGAAATGAAACGCTCTACGTTAAAACAGTTCAAATAGTTTGGGATCGAGATGAGGAGGAGGGCATTGAGTAGCATCTGTTCTTCTGCGCTACTATTATTAGGATGTAACTTATCAAATAAATCAAGATCAGCATTAGAAATTGTAAAAAGCTTATGTACGCGGAGCATTGTCATCAGAATAACATAAAGTTTCACAGCATTGATGAGCTTTACTATTTTGTTGTAGGCTTTATTAGAGATACCTGCACAACCCACTATTGTCCCATTTGAGTTCACAAGTGTCACACAGCTGATGGCTTGTGCTGCGAGAGGTAGTATACCGACTACTGCAAGTCACACAAGGGAAACTTAGGATGGCGTCGTTTACTAGAGGTTTTGAATACAGTACCACCTATCATTCTTAGGTGGACCAGGATTGGGACTAATATCACTCAGTTTCAGTATGTGCTACATGAAAAATTGTAACATTGTCCGAATGGGTGCGAGTCTGACTGTCGGTACAACGGTGCGACAAGAGCTTGCGAGTGATCTGGTTAGCGTCTGTTAAAACCACAGCGACATGAAATGGTGAGCATTGATGAAAAAAGTGAGCTATCCCGATTAAGCTTTGGTTTCAGAAACTGGATTATGAGCCTACCGGTGGTCAAGATGTATAATGAAAAGCGACATTGGAGGGGCCACGTTTTTCAAAAAGTCGTCATATGCCAATAGACCATACGTACGTTTCCGTATCGAGATGCCGAACAAACTGTCGAATTCGGAACCCAACAGCACAGGTCCGAGTTTCGGCACGACACGAATGGATGAAAAACGTCTTAAAAAGAGCCAAAAAGAGCTGAGCTTCGTCAATTAAAGCTCGTCCGAAGATCAACAGCGTACTGTAGGATGATACTATTGTACAAACTGAGTTCAATAATAATAAATCGACCAAAATGGTAAAAAAAATTTGGCAGAGAGAAAAAAGAAACGTCCTCGCTCACAGACGTGTCTCTAGTCTTGAAAATGAAGGGAGAGGCAGTCCTGTACAGCAATAAGAGACAATATAACAGAAACTGCAGTCTCTTCTTTGCCATGATATGTCAATTACTCATATACAGTCAGAATTGGATGAATAATCAATGTAATTGTGCAATTGAAGCGAAAAGCGTGTGCATGTATTACATTAAGTAACAAAAACAGATTAAACATGTAAAGTTAACCAAGATAAAAAAATCATTGGCTCCTTTTTTCTGAAGCATGTCACTCCTATCCACACATATTGGCCCATATATCCATGACACGCACATAAAAAATAATGAAGAAAGAAATGAAAGAAAGAGGTATCAGATATGAATCACCTTTAATCTAGTTTCATAAAGGCTGACTAGGATTTCCCGAGAATGGCGTCCTAAATTTCTAACAAATCGTTAATTGGCCAGTGTGAAATGGCTAAGCTCAAATCGATGTCCATTTAGAAAATCTCAATTATGTATAATAAGTCCATATCCGGATGTTTGGTATAGCCTACAGTAGGGGGGCCTGTAGGCCTATACTATGGTAGGGATACTTATACACATAGAGATATTACTACAATAACACTTTCATCTCAATCTTTGTTTTGTGGTGGGAATTATATTTAGATGATAATTTAATACACACAAAAAACATTTCAAATATTGAGTCAACCTTAAAAATTGGCCACCAATTATTTGTCACTATTGAATCAGTTCCGAATTTTTTGAATTCGACAAAATTAGTGCAAGTCTTCGCTAGAATTGTATGTCTTTTCACTGCTTAACCAGACCCTTTCCTGCTGGCTGCAGGCCTTTACCTTGCCTGTAATATCATCATGTCCTTTTGATTTGGTTTGTTGGATATAGGCCGATATATTTCATTGTTTAAATAAAATATTGTCTTCCACCTACAAGAATGACTCCTATGAGAAAAAAATAGCCGCGCTCTTTGGTCTGAAAGCCATTTTCTTGTGATGGTGTAGGCCTATCTAATACCGTAGATCGAAAGTACCAGCTAATAATAACAGGCCAATTTAACGCGGGGGTTCTCATCAACCAGGAGGAATTGTAATATTCGAGGGGTATAGTCCGAGTACTGAACCCGTTTGTATAAGTCGCCCACTAAATCCCAAACACACGTATGCTTCTAAAATACATTAATCGATATTACTATAACGGAATTCAAACACCTTACTCGTACCTAATTGCACCACGAATGCACCCAAATAAAAGACACGGAATAATATCCTCATTATTCGAAAAGGTATTCCTACGACTGTCTAACGTCAATTGTTCGCGAACGCACGTAGTCACAACTTGTGAAATCGTAACAAGCGCTTTAGGAAAAGTTAGTATATACTTACTATTCAAGTTTCGCGACGAACCCCCCTGGGCCTTATACATCATACCAAAACCCAGGGGATGTATTTTCTTAAATACCCTGGTGAATGAAACTAGTGAACTGTGGCCATCGAATTGAGACTGTACTGTCATAGTGCGTTTAGAATTTGCACTTGACACAAGGTTTTTGGACCTTGACCATCATTTCAAATAGTTAACAATGGTTACATTAGTAATTATTTGCTCTGGCCTTTGTGTAGCACCTTCTTTTGTTCCTTCAATACCTTCACAATGTTATAAAATAACAATAAAGAACAGCACGTAATACACTCTTACACTGCTCTCCCAACCTTGATATCCTGTTGACTTGTCAAATGTGAATACCTTGCATTCCTATGTAAGGTCTGCAAGAAGATAAACATGTGACTGTTTGTGAGCACCAATTAAAAAAATTCCAATGGCACCCCTGGAGCCTTGTCCGTCCATATATGGCGATAGCCCCGGGACCGATGTCAGATTTGAATCAGATGTTTGAGGAACCTCATCCCCCCGGGCTCTATCGAACCCTCATCCTCTCCTTTCCACCACACTTACACTGCTTGTCTCTGATAACCATCCCACAATCCCATGAGCTATCACTTGCCATACCGGTGTATCGTCCAAACCCTCCTGAGTCATAGCCAGTAATCGGTCTTCTCTTTCATTTATATGATCCAGTGCCATTTCCACTACTGGAATAACCCCACTTCATCCCAACCGCCACCAAATGGAAAGAAAGCCTAATTAAAGAGGTTATTCGTCTTCCTTCACAGGATCGCCTTGTCGCTAATTCCAGGAGTTGTAAGACTGCGTCGTAGTTTGTTTGTTTTTTTTTTTTGTTTTAGACTAGTTGAGAAAGTACATATGATACAAGGCACAACAGTCCCGTGCAAAATACGAAACAATAACGGTATTCCACGGATCATTTTCTTAACGTTTAGAGGGCAGACAGCAATAAAATGTAATGTTGAACGGTCACGCTAGTTTAGTTTCTGGCGTACCACTGTCTCTTAATACAATGTGAAAGAAACGCTTTCATGCAAGCCACACTTCAGCGCTTATATACAGTGCGCATGTGCGCAGAAGATAAATCCTAGTTAATAAGGATGAGAATTCCAATTCGTACTGCTGTCGCAAACTCAACCACATCAAAGAAAGAAAAACATCGTATTAATTTGTCTATTTTACAAACTGTCAGACTAATCCTTCAGTAATAGATTCAGAAAAAAAAAATCAAGTCAATTGATCAAGGTTGTTGTTTGGACTTTGTAAAGGATGAGTATATGCTAGTCAAAATCAAAACTGTCTCCTATGAGCTAGAAATAGCAGTGACCTTGGCACAGTTCAGTAGCTTTCATTCACCAATGTATTTAGAAAATACACCTCTGGTTTTTGGTATGATGTGTTATGATACCGAGATCACACAAGGTCAGTTCATGTCAATGTATGTAAAGTACAACACACTGAACGGAATGTGTACTTGGAGATTGAGCATATTGTAACTCAACCCCCCCCCCCCCCACCCCCCCCACCCCCCACTCCAGTGCCTGAAATTAACTCAAAGTACAATCACTTGAAAAACAATTTCGATGTTTGCATTGTGAAAATATTTATTGACTGTTGTTGTGCCAGTAACATCACTGGGCACTATTCACTGTCCATCTGGCATGCTTCTTGGTATTTCCTATACACATGTTTAAAGACATTGCTTCTGATCATGCTGACAGGTGCAAGGTGGAATGGCATCTCAACTTATGTAGCAATCATCGAGGTAATGTCGGCCTGTATTCAGTTTATTATTAGCACAATCTGAGGTTTGGCATTCCAAAACATCAAAAACTTATGTCATATAAGTGATACTCTATTATCGTTTTTCGTGCAGCTATGATAATACAATTGAAAGTGGGGTGGGGAGGCCCTCACTTCATGGCCCACACGAAACTCTGATCACGACGTCGCTTGCGAACACCAAACGCACAGCATTATTTTTGCAAGGGCTGAATGAAAGCCCCTCAGAAATTTATTTAATTGGCACTTCTATACTAAGAGTTGGGCAAGTCAATGCAGGACAAGATCAAAGATCTACATGCTTACAGCTTGTTGCAAGCATCAAAAGTGATAAAACCTACGAATACGCCATAAGTTACGCAATATATATCTGACAAATATATTGGATAACATTTCGGAGAGTCTAGCCACTTCTTGTGAAAATCACGTTTAGTTCCCGACAGTGTTGCTTGTTTGAAAAATGACTAAATGTTGGCATCAGCGCACGCATCGCCCAAGTTCATCCCAAAGAATACAATGGAGGACCTGGATTTTATGTTAGCTATCATAATTCCCTGGATATAAATCCTGCATCCAACATTGCAATATTGCTGCCTTTTTCAAACTCTCTGAACATCATTGAGTTAGTATTTTGTCATGAAGTAATGCAAAAACTCTAGCTCGCCTGATAGTCACTCAAAATTAAACATTTTTTGTAGCAATCTCAGGAAATTTTTTAAGAAGATGATTTCAACGATTTTGGTAGGCGTTAAAGGTTTAAACATTTACCCCCAAAAAAGTGAGTTATTGTAGGGGGTGGGGAATTGGTTTTAGGGAGTCAAAGGTCAATAACAGGGGTCAACAAAGGTCAACATCAATTGCTTTCAATGGAGCTTGACCTTGTTTCCCCCCTACTTCGGTAAGTAAAAGTAAGCATTTAAGACACGCAAAACGTTTCCTTATTTAAGCTATGAGCTCATCTGTAATTTGAAACACCATTTTTTAAATCCAAATCGGAGAGTAATTTTAAAATTTGACCCGTACAACTGAAAAAAATTACCCTTTATGATTTTGCTGTTTTTTAGGCCTATAAATCCAAAACTTTCGGCGCAGATAGTACAAAACTATAGACCGTATTCAATAGCCAGCCATGTTGGTGGACAAGATAGATGCATTCCAGTACTACAAATACATTTTTACCTGTCAATGATCCCTGTGTATTCGCTAAACATGGATCGATCGACAGCGAATGGACTGTAGTCCTGGAATGTATGATCTTGTCCACAAAAAACATGTCTTGGTGGGCTGACGTCCTATTGAAATACGGGTCTATACCTTTTTGGAATCCTTATGATTAAACTATTAACTGGTATACTTTTTCAAACATATTGGATCAATTTCAAAATTTGACCCCCGGTTATTGACCTTTGACTCCCGAAAAACCCCCAATTTCCCCACCCCCTAACGATACTCCTTTTTTTGGGTTAAATGTTCATCTTGCAGTTACTGTCCAATTTCCCTATTCACTGTGCCCACAGTGCATTCAATAGGACTATGACCTGTCATGCGTACTTTGTGCTTAAAGCCATAGTACATGAGAAAACTCACGTCGTTGCGAGAGAGAAAAGTGCTCCAGGGATTTCTGGTAGAAAACAGGGGGCTTTAAAATTGTAGAATATTTATCATTAAATAACGATGTGAATTTTATTATGAAGAACATTCAGAAAAATCCGAAAATGGTTAATTTATAAAGAGTGGGATTTGTAGGGTATAATGCTAACTCTATGACAAAAAGCACCAGTGATTGCTGGGCTATTCAAGAGGGCGCCATGGACAAACGGTTAGACCTATACTCTTCGTAGAAAACTGACACCAAGATAAATCTTATTCTCTACATGGTGACTGTAATTTGTTGGACAATTTACCCGGTGGCTGAAAAAAATCCGAAACGACCATTGCACACAAGGCTTCCAACATGTGTTAAAAAACAGGCCTTTCTTCTCGCCAATGGTCATGCACACAGTGTGTGAGTAATTGCTCATACAGCGCATGTCATTGATCAGTGACTTGGATGGTGCCTGTGAAGTGGGACATAATTTACAGACGATCAAACTTATGAATGGATTCATGTCACACAATGATTTGGTTGGTGAGCAAAAGGTCGAGATCCGTTTACAGAGGACACTAACTGCACTATGTGGACACCCATACCCGGGCCATACCTACCAGAATCAGTTGAAATCAGCTTCTTTAAAAAAAAATTCCCAGATGAAACTTACTTTAGAGATACTAGGAATGGATCAAGGAATCATCCGTTCTATAATGGTCGTTACAGATCAAGGATTTATTGGATTATTAGCATGTCTTGTAGTGCCCAGCGGTAGGTAGTTCCATAGTACCTTCCTTTGCATTATGACTTCTTTTACACAAGAGTCGCAACAAAATGTTTGATGGTTTCTAGCTAAACATTGGACCTGTTGATTCCAATTCTCGTGATGCAACTTTGTCATCCTTGAGCATTTTGCGATAGGGAATGGGGTTTACATTTTTTTTACACGGTTGCATTGGTAAATGGCTAGTAAACGATACCTGTGCGTGGTTAAGCTTTACAATGTCTATGTGTCGGAAACAAAGGAATTAAACTAGAAATAATTAATATTCGGGATGCCGATAATAATTCAACGGCGGCTGGAAAAACCGGCCTTCCAATACGAAATAGCCGGGAAGAGGAATAGCGCCATGTACGTATCTACGCTCACCATATTATAGTTGTTTTATTGGTTAAGGAGAGTCAAGTTAGAGGTCATTTTTCTTGAGGCGGGGTGCCACGATTCATCATGACGGACATAAACTTAGCATTCCGCTCTGCCGTTAAGTACAATATATAGGATCCCAATTTAATCTCAAAAACGGCTGTTGGGCATTTTATGATATTACGCATTTTTGAGCATCTCGTTCGCAGGTTGTAGTTTTCTAGACAATTAGAACATAAGCTGTGCCAAAAATATCAAATTTTGAAAAGGGGGGCGCGCGCTCTTCAAAAAAATGTGCTAATATTGCTTAACAGGGGTTTAAAACTTTGAAAATTATTTCATACGGGGTTAAAAGGTGTTATAGAATGTTCATCAGGTGTTAGATTCATAAGGCGCATTTTTCACCTTTGGCCAAGAATATCGCCTAGGACCCGAAACTGAAACTCCCAGAATCGACCCATTAATTCTGGTTTTGCGATTTATACAACGCATTCACGTGCTGATCGCCTTCTATTGATCTAGATGTACGAGTGGAATAACCTGTGACCGTTTTGTTAAATTTGAAAGGAGCCGAAACAGACAATAGGGAGTCGGCATTTCAAATTTGACCATCGCTCACAGAGAGTTGCGTAATCGCTAGACCTTGTTGTTACAGATGTTTAAGAAAGCAGGCATGCAAGTCGACAGGTGCATGTACATAATCATTCAAGCCATGAACAACTAATATTGGCGGTGTATGTTTTGTAACGTAACTTATTTATTATTCTATTACCTCTGCTGCCCATTATTATTGAAAATGCTGCATCTGATTGGTCAGTTTACTGCCCCTTATTCTGCAAATAATGGGTCGCCAAGGCATTTTCTGGATTTAAATGAAGCTCTTGTTTTAGGTAATAGACTAGAAATAAAGGGTTTGCAGTGTCATTTATGGCTCATTTAATGTATCCTGGGCCAGAAAAACTTTCAAATAATGGGCTCGGCGGCGCTCGCACATTATTTCGTTGTTTCGACCATCGGAACAGTATTCGCCCATAAAATGACACCTGCAAACCCTTTATTTCTTATTCGACTGTCGTAAATAAGGTCTACAAGATTTAAAAATAGCGTTTATATGAATTAGTGGGTGATCTTGGGAGCATCTACTTGATACACTATTTATGCTACTTGAATTGCTATTTTTGATTTGTTTGTTTTTGCATTTCATCTTATCGATTTATATTTGATGGCTGTCTTGAAAACAGAACTTAAACAAATAACTGGGAAAGCTATAAGGAAAAAAACAAAAGAAAAGCTGATGGTTCGTTTTGCAATACAGAGAACATTTCCAGAAAAATGCCCCTTTTTTCAATTCGAATATTTAAACTACTTATACCAAGACGTATTATCACATTGAGGATAAGTCGAAAAATTGATATTTAGGTAATTATAGTATATAAATATATTTTACTTTCATGTTATACGGGCTAATGTTAGTCTAAGATGTGTGAAATATACGTAACACTACTTCTTGATTTGATTGACTTTCGTTAGCAAGGGGTTTTCTCAATTGATTTATATAATTAATTACCGGGCAAATGAAACGCCACTCGAATTAAGACCTAGATTTCAAAAAGACACGACAAGTTAATTAGGAGTAGTAACCGGCGGGCCAATTATGTCTTTCATCCAAATTGAGATAACGTATTATATAATTGTTGAACCTGGGCAATGCATTGAACAAAATGAACTGAAAAAAATTTTTGAAGGCCATTTTTAAATATCGACATTTCCCTGATCAACACCGTTTTTTTGTTTGTTATTTGTTTCAATACCTAAGAAACCTATTGAGGTAGGAATAACTGGTTTGCATAATCTGTAGGTATGCCATATACTGACAATCTCCTTAATGACGTTTAAAAAAGAAATTTTCAAGAAAAGGGTTGAAGAAAAGGAGCACATTATGTTGCCAAGGACGTCGGCATATTCCCCACAAGCTTCTTGCAGTGACGTTGTTAAAAGTCGAAACATTCGACCAAAGTCTTGGTGAAGGTATTACATCTGCATCACTTTGATATAATGGTATCAGTTGCCGATGATAGATAGAATTTAGCTTGATAGTTTGAGTAGAATCTTGCTATTGACTCTTTCAAATGGTATTGATATTAATAAGCGATTTAGGTACGCGGCTATTTTCAAGGCGTAACCTAATATGGTGTTTATTTTAGATTAGAACTACCAATGCTAACTATAATTCTAAAATGGTTCTACACTACTTAATGTAAACAGTTATGGCGATTTGTTAGGAAGCTTGAGCATTAAATATCTTGTCCTGTTATAATGCACCCCTCGGTTTCCCGCCAAGCCCATGTGGGGTTCTTTGTTGGAAGGGGAGACCGCATATCCAGGATTCAACAATGTTCACGGCGGATTAGGACATTTTGATATATCAAAGTGTTCCAACTCCTATGATCGAGATTGCAATACAATGTGACTTATTTCATATTAAAGTAAAGAGCAATTGTACCATAGAGAAGTTCTAAAAGCTTGCCTAAACATACTCAATATCAAAAATAATCATAGAAGTGAAACAGACCTTTGGTTAAACTGTCATAATTTGAAACTATAAAAATATGTTACTCCATTGAAATAGTCTCGTCGAGTGATTTGGGAAAATTGCATTATTTAATGTCAACACAAACTGAAAGCCACCTTCTACAAATAAGCCTAAAGTTCCCATCTAATAGTGCGACATTTCCTCAAACAATTGTCGGTTTTTCTTAAAAACAAATATCATTAGATCGCGGGTCTGTGCCTTGATATAAAGCATTCTTCACTATTTTTACAGTTTTTATTTCATTTATTGATGATCTAGGGAAAGTAAATGAATTAAAAAACGCGGTACGTGAGGGTAGATTGTCGTCCATATTGATCAGACTTTGTAGAAATTTGCATCCAGTATGTAATGGCGTGTTAATATTATTGAATAAGCACAGTACAGACTCAACTTATCTAATTGCCTATCGATAATTATTTTATTAATACTGCCTATCTTTTAATATATCCTAACTACTCTTAAATGCACCGTATGACATTCTAACAGCGTTGCAATTCCAAACCGCTTCTTTACCGCCCAATTACGCAAAAAGTAACCGAAAAACACGCTTGATGAGATGTTTGAATAATTGTTATAGAAAAAATCAAAACCATTAATTTCGTCCACTATGAAAAGAGCGACGCTGTTATTGATGAACAGTCAGAATAGCAATTTAATTAAAATAACACGAAATTAAATAACTTAAAAATAATAGTAAAAAGAATAAGAATGATAATGATTTTATACAACTCCATCAATCATACCTTCTTTTAATGTGGTACCTCTCGCTAGTATTCGAGGGAAGAAGAAAAGAAAAGTTGCTGCATTATGAATTCGGGAGTAGAATCTAATGACAAATTTAAGCATATCCTTTTGTGGAAACGGTCTTGTTACCACTGGGCTTGAGGGTTCATATAATAGCGTTATGTTTGAAAAGAATTTAAAGGTGTTGTAACGAGGGATTCAGATATCCATAATTCACAAGTTGGATCATATACCGAGTTCGTTGTAAGTGTAATTTAAAACACTCAATATATTTATTTACTTAGTATTTGGCATAGAAATAATTAAACAAAGAGACAAAGCAAAACAAAATGGTCTTATTGTTTAGAAAACATTGGCGAGATTTAATATTTGAACTCCAACTAAAAATTAAAAATCAATTATTTTACCAAAAGAAAAAATTTTAAGCACACTCTTCAGCATATTCAGATGGAAATATTTTGACGATCAGCGTTACATTCAGGTACATATTTTATTTCTGTTGGCTTTCAATTTGTTAGAAAGCATCTGAGAGTGAAAAAATCTGTGTTGCACCTTTAAAGAGTAAGTTGCAAAACCCCGTTGCAAAAATACATATTTCAATTGTCATCCAAAAAATTGAGGCTTTAGTCAATCACTTCACTTCATATGGGCGACTATTTTTTGTTGAACTAGTCGGTGCCTGGGCATGGCTGGTCTTGTATCTGTCACAGTTTGTATGGTGGTGTTTTGTTCTTTTTTTCTTTCAAAAGCAATAGTCGGATATTTTTATTCCTGTTAGTAAACGCATATGGTCGATGGTACGAACTATTTGGGAGGGGTGTGTTTGAGATCAAAAACTAAAAATCCGTTTTAACAGCTGAAATGCTCACTTTGTTCAACAGAATAAGAGCTTTAACCCATTCACATGAACTTTTTTTGTTCGACTATTTAAAGGCTTCATTCCAGAGTCAATTGAATAGATTGTCGTAAGTCTGAGACACGCTATCGATTCCTTTGTTTGGTTTTGTCAATCAAAGAACGGATAAAGGGTCATTACATCGAGGCTGGGTGAGAGGAGGAGTTAGGCCACGAAATATTGTAGTTTGTTATGAGTGACCAAAACTCTAAAATACTTAAAGACACTTCAGTGATGTGCTAAATCGGTAACCGAAAAAATCATAAAAAAATCAGATTTTTGCCATGTACGTAACAAGTACAAGTATCCTAAACATACCCTGCAAATGATAAGACCAATAGCAACTTAATAATGACATAATCGAATATTTTAATAATTAAAAAAAAAAAACACTTTTGTACTTTACAACACGTATTGAATGGAGAATTCGTATCTGGAAAACACTTGCCGTTTTTTTCTTCCTTTCTGTCAATTCTTACAGCTAGAAAGGTAAAGTATGAGGAATTCTACAGACTTATCCTCCATTGGAAGCTAATTTCCTGCAAATTTCAAATATTTTTTAAAATCACTGATAGTGTCTTTAAATGATTGTGAACCAAGCTGTCAAATATATTTCTGGAACAAGACGAATAAATACAAACGAATCATATTTTCTAATATTCTTGTAGTGACGTAAAAAAACTTTGGGCATAAGAATGACTTCTTCGTATCATTTTCTATTTAAATTTAAATTTCCGAGTTTGTTCAATTTTGTGTTTGGAATTTAGTCAGTGCAGTTGCCTTGTACTATTTTCTTCATGATAAAGAGCCATTTTTAATTATGGCCTTAATCTTTCCGTTATCGTGACCCAATCGAATTTCTATCCTATTTTATGATCGGGTCAAAGCTACAACCTTTCAGAACGAATGGAATCGTCGACACGCCCAAAACTTTTAATGAACTGACAGGATAAAAAATCCTACTATAGATGGATGTGACCTATGACGTCACTTTTTGACATTCAGGACGCCCACTGTTGTTTTCTGTCAGTCACAATCTTACAGTAGTTTTCCTCTTCTGTGACGAAGACACATAAATCTGGTTATAAATTCTTGCAAAATCTTTCCTGTATCTAAATTGTCACACAAAATGCACTGTAGCATTAGCTTTTTTATGCTTGATAAGAAGTTAGTATATTTAATTCGAAACAAAAGTTACAGCCAAAAAAATTTCCACCATGCAAAGTATAGGTGCGTTTGCCTGCCATTTTCTCTCCTTACACCAACAGGGGGCGCCATAAACATAAACAAAGGTCCACATCATCTATAGTACCAAACGCTCGGATCAATTTCAACCAAACTTGGTCACAGAGGACTATCCCGACCTAGCCTATTATGGTGTTTCATTTTTGGGTTCAAGGACAATAGAGATTTTTTGAACCCCACTTCCTGCAGTTCAAGAGCTATAAATAGCAACTGGGTATCAATAGCCACTGGCTTTTGGGTATAAACAATATGAATAATAGAGTTCACAAGATACCGACAGTGCATGGACATAAGAGATACCACATTTACGTAACACATCTCGGTAATGGTTTCAAAGATATCACTAGTTATCTATTCGCATATTACTAAACAAAAACAAGCGTTGTCTGTCTGGTGTGCTTTGACGTATGGGTCTGATATTTGGCACGTGGTGGAGAACGAGGGTTGTTATCGGTGTTTTAAATGTAACCCTGCATGTCAACGATCAATCTAGAGGTCAATTTGATTAAAATGGCCTGGTTTGTTGGTTGGTTCGCTCCCGTCATGACTGACAGCTCGTGACGAATCTTCAGCAAGAAATAAGCACAGTCGAAGAGGCTGTCCTGCAACAGCCTTGATTTGGTCGAACCATCGAGGTCTTGACCTGCCCCTTCTTCTTTTCCTTCCCTTCAACCATTCCTTGCACAATCACCTTGGCACCAAAATATCTTACATTCTGGATGCAGATGTCTGAAAAAAAGTGTGTCACCCAAATGTCTGACGAACTCTGAGTTTTCCTCATTCTCGGACCTGGGATCGAATGCATACGGCTCCAGCACCACATCTCAAAGGTTTGCAATTCTGTTACGGGGTGTGCTCTGGTGAGGGTCCATGTCTCACTTGCGTGTGTGGCTATTGGAAAAACCAGAGCTTGGACTAACGAGTTTTGGTAGTAAATCTCTGTCAACCAAGATCTTGGATAGCAATTACCATTGCTGATCTTACCATTGCCAACCGATGCCGGATCTCATGGCCACAGCCACCCTCCTTAGTATTCAAGGTACCAAAACTTACGTTGATTGAGAGACAGTCCCACTTCCTTTCCATCAACCAATAAGGGCTCCTCTTGCTTTCAGACCAACCGCCATCAACTTAGTCATTGACGTATACTACCGGCCTTATTTGTTTCTTAGACGTCACAACTGAGTTATTATAATACCAGATATTTATATAGCGCCTCAGCATTAAGAATGATCAAGGCGCTGTACATAGACTACATTTACAACATAACTACATAAACTCTTAAAGTACAATCTTAAAGCTCCAGTCTTGTAAAGCTACAACATCATTTAACATACATGTAATTAAGTTACTTTGGAAAAACAGTATGTTTTTCATTTTGCTTCAAAAATGGTATGGTTAAGACCTACGCATTGTTGCAGGTAACTTGTTCATAATGGTGGCTGAATTGCAGAAAGCTTTGTCACCGTTAGATGTAGAGGAATCACAAGCCACTAAATGACTAGGTGTAGCAGACGAAGTCAGTGCCGAGAGAGTGTTGGGCGTCCAAATATGGCCCTTGGCATAAATGAAGAGTCACAACATGTTGATAAGTTGTGTTATTTTTTGTGAAGAGGTTATGGGCCTAAATCTCTCAAAAAAAATCCACTTTTGAAATAATCCAGTCGCTTTAAATCCGAGAAATTGACGTTTGTGGCGAGGTCATTTGGGTAGCACCAATTCTTGGAGAAATATAATTATTTTGAGAGAAATCAAAAGATAGTCACCTAAGAACTAAAGATAGTCACCTAAAATGTTCAATTCCAAAGTTAGAGATGAATCGGATTTTCTGTTATTCATCATGGCAGTAAACTTTATGCCCTGTATAATAGTGCCATTGGATACCGTGTCTACCGTGTGTAACCGTGTATCCGTGTATAACAAAAATTCCAGATCCGGAATTTTATAACAAGTTGTTATTTTCTATATGAGGACTTCGATTTAAGCTTAGTTTTTTCACACACTGATTAGTAAATGGACAAGTAGTAAGTACAGCAAAAAACACATTTGTTTGAAAATTGGGAAATCTCTGAGAGCCTTTAAGGAGACAACACCCTTTCTAAGTATGTTTAAAGGACAACCGGTTCCTTCGTGAAGGACTAACTCTGGTTTTAAAAACTCGGTTTTAAAGGTTAGATTCCCTTTTAGAAAATCATGCAATGAGTGCTCCATACCATTAGTCCATTGGTTTAAACGAAGCAAGATATAAAGGCAAATGTGCTTCCTGCATTCAAAATGTCATATTTAATGTGAATGCGCTAACCACGACTGTACGCCACAGGGACAATTTCCACGAAGAAATGTTTGTGAATTCGTTTTTCCTCCCTCAAGGCAAAAAGGAAAGTTACTTTGCATAAATCACAGGCCACATAAATAGAGACTGAAAGTTATAAATAAATAAAATTATTTTTTATTATGCTGTAAGAAAAACTGGTGCGTTAAAAAAAAAAGGTCACAAAAAATCTACGTTCAACTGACTCTGAAGATTACCAAGTAAAAGTTATTTTCATTACCAATTGTTGTAATGGCAAGTACATTGTCTTTCGAAATAACTATACTATACTTGAGTACTTAAATAATCAGCGAAATTTACATCTGAATTTTGTCTGAACGTCACAACTGACCGAAATTTATCTGCCCCCCCCCCCCCGCCCCATGACAAATGATCATCTAGCAAACACTATTTTTAAAGTTAGGTTTGGACTAAGTAATCATTATACCAAAAGTAATAACGAATTGGTTACATGGGAAAACAGGATGGGTCTTCAAATAAAAATTCTACTCTTTTTATTTAGGGTCACCAACGTTGGACTGAATACTGGCCCTTTTCATTCAGACTTTTCACTGGAGAACGGGTTTTCCTTCAGTCTTGTTTTAACCACGAGGAGAAATCCGAACGCCCTGAATCGTTCAATATTATTGTTAGAGGCATTTTTTCAGTATGCAATAAACTGTTGTAAGTCAATCGCAAAATTAGATTGTGGCGTTGTACTCGAAGTCCTCATTACTAGCCTGTGCCTAGTTGGTATGCATGTCATAATGGTTAAGGTCTGTTTTCCCTCAAAATGCAAGTTCAAATGACAATTGGATCAATATGTTGACATCGAGGTTCTTATTATTGTTATATGCCAAATGTATTACAACGATCGATTATTCAAAAAAATTTAAGGTCAGTGCGCTGATCAATATGATAAAGCAGTGAAGTAATTTAATTAAATGACGAAATTTACCTATCCTTTCGTGGTAGTGGAGGTTTAAAATCCCATTGAATCTCTAATCTTTGAAAATCGATAAGAACTATTCCTTTTGACAACATTACATACAATGCCTTTTAAAAAGGTGCAACTAGAGAATTTGAGGCACCCCAATATTGTGTCATATAGTATTTCAAATAGATTAGACTAGACACTCGACTAATCTAGACACTCGATAGCTTTCTTACTTGTATTATGCTACAGAAATGTCTTAAAAGAGGCCAATAAGATGATTTTGATTTGATTATATTTTTCAATGTAAAACATAGGCGTGAATTTCGATTGCTTCTATACGAAATTAGAAATTGCACAATTTTGTACCAAAAAAACTTCTTAGCTTTAATCCTTTCAATATGGGGATATTTTGATGAAAAGCTTTTAGTAAGCTGCTTTACTCATGGCAAAATGATAACTTTTTCATTTTTTAGGGAACCCTGATATGTAAATCTCTCGATGCCCCTTTAAAGGACATAATGGCATGAAACAATGACATGATAAAGGCCCTTACTGAAATCACTTCCACCATTTTGCCATTGAAAACCATTTTGTATGTTTACATTCTGTAAAAACAGTAGAACCAGGAATAGTTTCGGGGAGGTTGCATTTTGTGGCAATTTCTGGAACAAGGATGCTGACATTAACTGCCAGCATTTACCAACTTGAAAGCATTTTGTCCTCAACTCACAGACTGCTATTGTATATGTCTAATCCCGGTGTGGCATGTGATTGATAGTTCCCCTCCGGCTCACAGTCCGGGGGGGAAAACAAAAAATGGGCCCGACAATAGGGCAAATCGATTCAGTTGCCTCTTCCTTCACGCAACATTGGTTCCAATTCACGCTTTAATTCCGTTGTCGTCTATGAGCCCGGTCTAATGCTACCTGCCGGATATGATTACTTTCACCCGGCTTATCCATCTTTCATTTGCCAGATCAATATCTAACTACAATAAAGTACAATGCCTGAATCCCGGTCTGAATGCTTTTGAATTGCCACAAAGTGTCACCTCCCCCCTCCCCCGGAACTTCCTGTTTTTACTGTTTTTACAGAATGTAAACGTCCAAATTGTTTTCAAACACGTGGAAGTGATTTCAGTAAGGGTCCTTTTCAATAATGTCAATTTTTTTTTCATGCCATTATGTCCCTTTAAATAAATGTCTTGTTAAAGACCTGATGAAATGAAACGCATGATGTTAGCCAATTAGTCATGAAAGAAAACATGCAACACTGTGACAGTCTTCTTCATTATCATCAAACACGATCCAGACAACGTTGTTATCTAAAGCTTACTAAACATCTGAATGTGATACATGTTGTACATATAGTCTAGCGGTAGATCCATAGGATGTCTTTGCACAAGAGTTTGTACAAAATGGTTTGATGGTTTCTCGGCAACATTGATTCCAAATCTTGAGATAGGGAAGGGGTAAATTAGCATGTATAAAATGTGTAAATGTTTAATACGGTGTTAAAGATGTATAGACATGTTCACGGTCCTAAGGATTAAAACGTATAGTTTGATATATTTAAAACAATTTAGGATTTTTAACACAGTATGCTTTCATCGTGGGGTAAAATATTACAAATGTACAGACTATTCTCAAAATGGGCTCATATTCTTCATGCTGTTGGAATTATGTTTCACATTTTGGAATATAAATTTATGGTTGGAAATGCTTTATAGGGTCTAAAGGGGCATAGGGGATCAGCACTCAGCCTCTGCTGGATACCTCTGCACCTCTATTAACATAAAGCAAAATTGTATATTCCTGTCCATTAGAACAATTTAACCAATTTGAAACAAATCGGATCATTATTTACACACCTGATGATCTGACCAGTTTTTGGCCTGTATGCAAAACACTAAGAGATTGTAGATAAATGTCTATAAACTTTACACGGGGCGCCGTTTTACACTTTAGCAATTTTAAACTTCCCTTTTAATTTCCACTTTCCCTATCTCAAATGCTTATGGATGACAAAGTGTACATTGAGATTTTATCCATGTTGCTCACGAAACATCAGTATCCACCATCTTGCATGGTTTGTCCATTTCGCCTGGTTCTTTTATTAGGGCAGCACGCGCAGTCAGCATTAAATTAGAGCAGGACAGAATATCATGGGTCCTTATTTACGGATTTCGTTCATGCCGCCTACATCTAAGGTTTGATACCTTGGTATATCAATGTAATGTATTAGTGGTCTCAAATTGTGGTGTCCACTTCTTGTCATAGGGTCCAATTTAAGGTTACACGGGTCAAACTTTTAAACTACTCATACTTCTCACCAAATATTGCTTCCACATGGTTTACTTAGTTACCAGACTGCGGCAGCTTTTTAATTGTGGATAGCATGTTATATTCGCCAACACTTTTTAATCAGGCGCATTTAAGGTTACAGGGGGGGGGGGGTCAAACTTTTAAACTACTCCAAACATGCGGTCTCTTTGGTTATCAATGTAAGGTCGTTAGTGGCCTCCATTGTGTGTCACTTCTTTCAATAGGGGTCCGATTTAAGGTTACACAGGGTCAAACTTTTAAACTACTCCATACATCTCACCAAGATAGTTGCTTCCAACATGGTTACTTAGTTACCAGACATGCCGCAGCTTTTTCAACAATTTTGGATAGCAGTGTTATATTCGCCACCTTTTTAATAAGGGCCAATTTAAGGTTACAGGGGGGGTCAAACTTTTAAACTACTCCAAACATGCGGTCTCTGGAACCAATGGTATAATGCTTTTCAATATGTTCTTTTAGTGTTTAATATATGATGCAAACCAGCTATTTACAGTACCCCCTATACCAAACCGACATTTAAGTCTTTGTAGCAAAATGTGGTGATCCACCGTGTCAAACGCTGCCGACAAGTCAGGTAACACCACGAAAACAGCCTGGCCACCATCAAGACACTTTAGCACATCATTTTTCACCCTGAGAAGTGCAGTCTCAGTGCTGTTGGATGCCTCCTGCCGGCTTATCACAGGATGCCTCCGTCCGACACCAACGGAAAACTTGTACATCCTAGCGGGAATTGCTCCACCGGACATCCGTCGTGGCGTAGCGAGCATGCAGGAGCGTGGCTGCCAAGTATCTAATGAGAAGCACCCTGTGTCTGGACGGATGCCTGCTGCCGGCCGCCTTGAGTCCAGGGGGAATTTCTTAAGCAAGGTCCAACCTCTTGAGACAGTCTCTAAGGAGGTCGCCTTGTGGAAAGAAAGACTTGCCATCAACCAAGTAACATCTATCGGTATTGAACCTGGTGGGCGTCTCCCGCCTGGCTGGGGCTGGCTCCTCGTGGGCTGGGTGGCGATGCCTCAACGGATTGGGAACCAGGGATGGCCGATCTAAGGTTTCTTTGCGGAATTGGGGCTATCTGGAAGCAGATCAGGATACTAGCTGTGGTTGTGGACAGCACCACAGACAATGGAACACCTCTTGGTCTGCCCACTGCTGGAGCAACAATGCACAAATAAGGACCTTGCGGAATTCGGTGAAGCAGCCAGACGTTGTACCCATCTCTGGCTGGATCATATTTGAGAACCACAGTGTTTGGACACGATAAGAAGAAGAAGAAGAAGTGCTGTGATGCCTACTGTAGACAGATTGATACTTCTCACCAAGATGGTTGCTCTCAACATGATTAGTTACCTGCATTGCCACAGCTTTTTCAACAATTTTGGACAGGAATGTTATATTCGCTACTTTTTCAAAAGGGGGTCAAGGGGTCCAAATTTTAAACTACTCAAAACATACGGCCTCGGGATGCCTTTTCAATATGTTCTTTAAGAGTTTCCTATTTTCATCGTGTCTTATATTGTATTGTATTTTCAACCCGCTCTATCTGTGTCTCATAGATCAAACTTGAATGGGTAAGTTTCCATAGCAACTTAAAATCTAGCAGTGAGGTGTATCTTTATCAATACTCCACTACTTTCTTACCTTCAAATTGGATAACACTTATTTAATGTGGTTATATGCTTTCGTATTGTCGATTTTTTTTCCAAAGTATTATGTGAGTTACAGTTCAAGCTGATATTTTAAGCATAGTTAAATGAAATAGGCCAGTAAAATTGTAAAATGTGAAGACTGAAGATAATGAGGCCTTGGCATTCTAAAGGATACAAAGATGTAGCTTGCAGTTAATTTACTGGGATGTGAAATTGCTCTATTTTCCCCTTCCCTACTTATTCTATTTCCTACTTACATGAACAATAAAGACTGGATATTTTCCAATGAAGCTGTATTGGAAGAATCGCACTTGATAGTGAACTTGCGTGCAAAATTATCGCATTTATTTTATTAACACCATCCGTGAAGTTTCGCGGCGATATTTCAATCCGTTTTGATGTGAGAACTAAGAACGTGATTTTGTAATTCTCATAGAGTACTCTGTGAAATTAACATTGTTCGACCAAAATAGGGCACATTTTTGTTTATCCCTAAGATTTCACAGGCTAAGCGTGGTCTAGTGGTTAGGGTGCTTGCCTGTGGCGCAAATTTACCAACAATTCCCGGTTCGAAATCGAATCCCAGTGGGGTCACTTGCTGGGATTTATTCGGGTACGCAATTCTGGATTTGATCTGTATGCCAGCTACTGATTAAATATATAATACCACTCTCCTCCATGGTTCACTTGGAATTGGGCAAATGAATCATGAAAGCATCCCGTCCTTCGAAGGGGACGTTAAACCGTCGGTCCCGTCCGTACCGAGAGCCACAACTGTACATGTATGTACATCACAGCCAGTGTCGAATAAGAGTAGGGTAAAAACCCCTGACTCTTCCCAGTCCGCCTCCAGCTTCAAAAAGCGAGCTTGTCAGGAGCATCCGTATCATAGGCACACGCGGCCCAGAACAGCTTACTCAGTTGAATAAATCCTGACATCACCACAAGCCATCACCAATGACTTGTGGATGCGCTAAGAAGAAGAAGAAGAACAGGGTAAATGAGAAAAATAGTAGCTTTCTTCAGATACCGAAATGTTGCTCACATCTGCTGTAGACATATCTCAGAACTTTGCTGTGGTTAAAATGAATATAACCAAATGCGGTTCCAAAACTTTGACCTCCTCAAAAGCTTCAATCCAAGTAAAAGCCTAATGTTGGCACCGCCCAAACTCATGGTCAGCAGCAGGAACTGGCCGGAGAAGGATATCACCGGCTGCCCCAAATGAAAATGGGGCAAGCGGTAATTAGGCCAGTCAGGCCAGGAGTGGAATATATATTTTTAAGAGTGGAGATAAGGTTTATACAGGGGTTCAAGGTCACAGTGGGGATAAGTTTTCAGTATCCATTCGTTATAAAAAAAAATGGTGTCAAATTGTTCGTCTAATGGTACAGGAGCTGAAAATATACTGGTTGCACCATCTATGATATTCGTTGCCTAATTGCAATGCAAAAAGTGACTGGGGGAATAGGGTCTATGGGCGGTCACTAGTCATAGCTCTGTAATTCTTATATAGAACGATCAAACAAAGAATATATTAATCTAGTGTGGGAAATTGAACAATTTACAACCGCTTCGATTAAAATCGTACCATTCTGTAAATTTTACCCCAGGATGACCTTGAACCGCCATGTGCCTATTGTACTGAAACTATAACTTTTTAAACCTTAGCAGAATTTGGAAACTATTGTGCATTTTGGGTGAAAAGTATAAAATTTGGCAAGCTATTGGTATGCTAAACCAGTCTGGTTTAGGGGCCAAATTAATTTCCTTCCAATATGGCCGCCATTCTAAAAAGCATGCTTAATTCGCAAATATGTGATTTTAAACTGTATTATATAGGTCAGATAAGACTTGATTTAACTTTTTAAATCAATATTTATATTATTTCACCAATATATTAGTTTAATTCAAAATGGCGGTCACACATTGGAACCTAAATTAAAGATGGCTGCCGCGAACATGTAAAAGCTTCTTATTTTGTAGTTAACAGTGCAAACCATGTTTCGTTGATTTTATAATATAACTTTCAGCCCTCAACGTATCCAAACTTATATTTTGTTGTTATAAATGCCAATGTACATGATATCAAAATGGCTGCCATATTCAAAGTGGCTGCCAAATTAAAAATAACAGCCATTGTAAATTTGATATGTTAAAGGTACTATTGATTTTCTCTGTGTCATGGTAACTGATAAGATTTAATCAACATTCTAAAACATTAGTGTCTTGGTATGGTTAAACCTTAAACATTATTGTCTATGTGTTTCACATAAACAAGATGGCTGTCATGTTCAACATGGCTGCCACTATCAGATTAATAACATGCCTTAAATGTACTGCTGATTTTCTTTGTCAAGTTGCACCTTACAGGTTTTATTGCCATTCTACCAGGTAACGTTTTATGTGATGTCTTGTGCTGTTAATGTGTAATTTCTAAGAATGTTGTCATATTAATATTTAATACCGAGTGCTTAATTCATGATTACAATGGACCAAAATACCAGAAAATGCTCATGTCAGGCAACCCTTGGAAGAACTCCTCCTTCCGAAGATACCTTGAAAGAACTAATTGAAAGAATTGAAAGATTTGTTGTCCTCATGTAGGCCTACGACAGAACAAACTCCTGTGAGAGTGCTGATTATTCACAGAGAGATCCATCGAGTTCATTCCACCTACCTCAGATGCACTACAGGCTGTCCCAAAAAATGTTAACACTCGGGACACAGGTATTTTGTACAAAACTAAAGTATGCATGGGTCTTTTTTGGTATGCTCTTAAAGCCAAATAAATAAGCTTTATTTGCCGTTTATTTCATTTCAATGCGATATGTAGAACAAAAGATATGCTTCGTCAAAAAGAAGAGTACAAATTCGGATTGGTCCGATTTGCATTGGTTACATTTGTAAGATTGCGGGAAGTATGGTTTTGTGACATACTCAAAATTTGGTTATTGATTGAGTTATTGTTTTTTTTTTTTTTTTTTTTAACGTTTTATGTGATGTCTTGTGCTGTTAATGTGTAATTTCTAAGAATGTTGTCATATTAATATTTAATACCGAGTGCTTAATTCATGATTACAATGGACCAAAATACCAGAAAATGCTCATGTCAGGCATGACTGTTAAAAATTACCAAAGTATTTTTGGATTATTTCAGTCATTCATTTACTCATTCATTCTTCATTTTGTTCTTTCAGATAACTTGTAGAACCTCCATTCCACATTGCATGCACGCATCCCTTCATAGTTTAAGGCTGTAACTAGCAGCAGCTGTAGCATTAGTGGGTGATGTTGTAATGATCAAGATACTAACAATTTATAACTATCTATCTCCATGTACACATGAAGAAGCTAACAGCGGGCTTCTACTTCATGCAGCCGATGTTGCTGCTCAAGGATACCAGAGGGTTACGCTGTGACCGTGTACACGGACTTTGTTTTGTCTGTAGCCTTGTTCAGCCAGTCCAACCTCACTGAACTCCGGATAGCATTTGGTACTGGAAAGATTCATACCAGCACATATACTATATATGTACATATACTAGGACCAGAGAAAGTGTTGTCTCTGATGATGATCCTTTATTTTGCACAAAGGAAAGAAAACAGCATGGGAAGCAAGCTAAATCTTCCCTGATGTTGTAAAAGCTTTTGCAACCCTTGGAAGAACTCCTCCTTTCGAAGATACCTTGAAAGAACTAATTGAAAGAATTGAAAGATTTGTTGTCCTCATGTAGGCCTACGACAGAACAAACTCCTGTGAGAGTGCTGATGATGCTCCTAGAGTTGTTTATTCACAGAGAGATCCATCGAGTTCATTCCACCGTACCTCAGATGCACTACAGGCTGTCCCAAAAAAATGTTAACACTACACCGGGACACAGGTATTTTGTACAAAATAAGTATGCAGGGTCTTTGTTTGGTATGCCCTCTTAAGCCAAATAAATAAGATTTTCTTTGCCGTTATTTCATTTCAATGCGATTATGTAGAACAAAAGATATGCTTCGTCAAAAAGAGAGTACAAATTCGGATTGGTCGATTTGACATTTGCGTTAAATGTTGTAAGATTGCGGGAAGTATGGTTTTGTGACATACTCAAAGGTTATTGATTGAGTTTATTGATTGGCTATTGAACATATGAAGATGTTGACAATTCTTTGAACTTCATTATTGTCAATAAGGTGAACACTGTCTTTAAGATCAGCAATACTTTGCATTTTTCAAAAAAAGAATCAGTTGGTTCACTTTCATTAGCAGACATGTCAAATCGCTCAAAATTAAACAGAATGACAAAACCAAACCAAACCAAATAACCAAACAATCAGACAAGACACGTCCTGCGGCATTCCCAAAAAATTGTGATTCTGTAAACAGAATAAACATCAAAAACCCACGCAAAACAAAAGCAAAAAGGAAAGAGAAACATCTGATAATAGGCCACATGGAACTAATGAGCAGGCAGAATTGGAAATAAGACACCAGTAGCAGGCCAAACAGACACAGAACGGAAACAGAATGGCAAATAACAGCAAGCCAACAGTTCTCTTGTTAGATGAGCAGTTGTGGTATATCCAACGAGGAGAGGTGGTAACAACACCAGTTAAGGGAACCAAAGTCTTTTTTCTAGGAAAACACAGGCAGATCTATTTGCTTCTTTTAAGGGATGGCAAGAAAGATGTGCACGAAGTCAAGTGTTTATGCTGCGTCATGCATTCAGTGCTAAAAAGGCCAGAAATCGGACCAAGCTGGGACCTTTGTCTCTCAGAATTGATTAAGCATTCTTTTGTTCTAAGTAATGAGTGGAATAAAATAAATGGCAAAATTAAAGCTTATTTTATTGGCTGAAAAAAATACCAAACAACGACCCATGTGTACTTTTCTTGGTATCAAAGCCTTTGTCTCGAGTGTTAACATTTTTGGGGCAGCCTGATATCAACACTCTAACAGAGCAGCATATCAGGTAGGGCATTGGTGGGCCGGCATTGCTGCGGTTCCAGAGCTAACAATACAGCTGATCTTGCATGCTCCGCTACACTATGGAAGAATGTTGAAGGAGGCAATTCCTTCTCGATGGATAAGTGTCCAGTTTGAGTTGGCGAAGAAATCCTGTGATAAGCCGGCAGGAGACATTTAACGCTGGTCAAGCTTCTTGGATGGGTTGATCTTTCTCCGCATTACTCTGCACATAAGAGCAAATGAAAAGTGCCGTTGATCTCAGGGTACGTGGGCGAGCACCCCATTTGTGCCAGGTGAGTTGTTCAAGATGTTATTGCGTGACTACTTTAGAGTAAGGGGTTAAGCTGGCCAATAATTCTGTATGCGTACCTACCCAAATTAGAAAAGTCCAACCGACCCAATGGGACCAACCTAGTTTCCCCCTACCGGAATTTGGGTGAGTAGGTACGATGGTCACAGTCGCCCAAACTCTACTCTCACACGCTCAGGCAAACTCATCTGACAAACATTAAACTAAAAAACATCCCGATCAAATATCATTGAGGAATATCAGGCAAAGTCCTGCGTGATAATTGCTGAGAACATGTGATGCATGGCAGAGGGTAGGACTGGCAAACGGCAAATATTATGGGTGGTCCTTCTTCCCAAGTCCTTGGCCCTGAGCCCTTACAACATTTCACCGCCGAATCGGTACATCATGGTATATACACATCATTGTGGTGCATGGTGGGCTGCATGTATAACCAAGACCTATAACGATGCGGCGTCGCACTTCCCTGAGCAGAGTAGTGACCAAGACGCGTGAGGACGAATAAAATCCATTAATTGTACATTTGCATTCACAAAATAGAATAGTTGTATTCAGTCTTGATGTGAGTGTATCAAGGAACTTGTAGGATTGCCTAAAGATCAAAACGTACTCCATACAAATATATATAATACCCTTAATTAAACACATCAATGTGTAGGCAAGTGGTGGATATGCTCAGAAACAAAGAGAAATGTAGGCCTTGTGTATTATCATTCTGTTACGGTATGTGTCTGATTTGGCATGCTAATGGTTTGTCTTTATTTCCAATTCTGCCCCTGCCTAATTAGTCCATGTAGGCTTTTATCAGAGGGTTTCTACTTCTTTTTGTTTGTTTGGTGTTTTGATGTTATTCTGTGTTACCAGAATCACAGATTTTCTTGGGAGCAGCAAGGAAGTGTCTGTTCTGATTGTTGGTTAATTGTTTGGTTCGGTTTTACCATTCTGTGTAATTTTGAGCGAAGGCGATTTTGAGTCTGCTATGAAAGTGAACCGACCTCTCTGATTATTTTTTTTGAAAAAATGCAAAGATTGCTCATCATAAAGACCAGTGTCACACTTATTGACAATATTGAATTTCAGAGGAATTGTCAAATCTTCAGTATGTTCCTAGCCAATCAATAACTCAATCAATAACCAAATTTTGAGTTTATGTCACAAAACATACTTCCCGCAATCTTACAAATGAACCCAATGCCCCCAATGGACCATATCCGAATTTGTACTCTTCTTTTGACGAAGCATATCCTTTTGTTTAAATATCGCATTGACATTGAAAAATAACGGCAAATAAAAGCTTATTATTTGGCTTTAAGCGCATAAAAACAAAGACCCATGCATACTTTAGTTTGTCAAAATACCTGTGGGGTTTTTTTTTTTTTTTTTTTTTTTTCCCGAGTGTTAACATTTTTTTGGGACAGCCTGTTGTAGTGCATCTGAGGTAGGTGGAATGAACTCGATGGATCTCTCTATTGACATAAACAACATCTATACGACATCATCAGCACTCTCACAGGAGTTTGTTCTGTAGGGCCTACAGGAGGAAAAACAAATCTTTCCATTCTTTCAATTAGTTCTTTCAACAGGTATCGGCGGAAGGATGAGTTCTTCCAAAGGTTGCAAAAGCTTTTACACATCAGGGAAAGTTAGCTTGCTTCCCATGCTGTTTGTCTTTCCTTTGGTGGCAAAATAAAGATCAGTCATCAGAGACCAACACTTTCTCTGGTCCTAGTATCTGTACAGATATATTATATGTGCTGTATATCTTTCCAGTACCAAATGCTATCCGGAGTTCAGTGAGGTTGGACTGGCTGCCGGCTACATCCCAACAAGTCCGGGTTACACGGTCACAGCGTAACCCTCTGGTATCCTTGAGCAGCAACGCGGCTGCATAAGTTAGAAGCCCGCTATTATCTTCTTCATGTGTACAGGGAGATAGATAGTTTTCTAAATTGTTAGTATCGTGATCATTACAACACACCCACTAATGCTACAGCTGCTGCTAGTTAACGTCTTAAACTATGAGGATGCGTGCATGCAATGTGGAATGGAGGTTCTACAAGTTATCGAAAGAGCACAATATGAAGAATGACTGAGTAAATGAATGACTGAAATAATCCAAAAATACTTGTGTACTTTTTTAACAGTCATGCCTGACATGAGCATTTCTGTTATTTTGGTCCTTGTAATCATGATTAAGCACTCGGTATTAAATATTAATAGACAACATTCTTAGAAATTAGCCCATTAACGCACAATACATCACTAAACGTTACCTGGCAAATGGCAATACAACCTGTAAGGTGCAACTGACGAAGAAAATCAGTAGTACATTTAAGGCATGTTATTATCTGATAGTGGCAGCCATTTTGAACAGACGCCCAGCTTGTTTTATGTGAAATAACCACATAGACACTAATGTTTAGGTTTAACCATACCAAAGACCCTAATGTTTTTATAATGTTGATTAATATTATCAGTTTTACATGACACAAAAAATCAATAGTACCTGGGGAACATATCAAATGACAATGCTGTTATTTTTAATTTGCAGCCACTTTGAATATGGCAGCCATTTTGAATATCATGTACATTGGCTTTTACAACCAAATATAAGTTTGGATACGTTGAGGGCTGAAAGTTTATTTATAAAATCAGTAAAACATGGTTTGCACGGTTAACTACAAAAAAGAAGCTTTTACTGTTCGCGGCAGCATCTTTAATTTAGGTTCCAATGTGTGACCGCCCATTTTGCATTAAACTAATATATTGGGTGAAATAATATAAATATTGATTACAAGTGAATCAAGTCTTATCTGACCATATAATACAGTTTAAAATCACATATTTTGCGAATTAAGCATTGCTTGTTAGACTGGCGCCAAATTGGAAGGAAATTAATTTGGCTCCTAGACCAGATTTGTTAAGGCATACCATAGCTTGGCCAATTTTATACTTTTCACCCAAACTGCCCACAATAGTTCCAAATGCTGCGAAGTTTAAAAAGTTATAGTTGCAGTACCAATAGGCACATGGCGGTTAAGGTCATCTGGGGTTAAAAATTTAACAGAATGGTACGATTTTAATCGAAGCGGTTGTAAATGGTCAATTCCCACACTAGATTCAATATATTCTTTGTTGATCGTCTATATAAGAAATTACACGAGCTATGACTAGGTGACCGCCCCATGACCCTATTCCCCAGTCACTTTTTGCATTTGTGCAATTAGGCAAACCGAAATATCATAGAGGGTTGCTAAAAGTATATGTTCAGCTCCTAGGCCAAGAGTATTTAATATAAAAATAAAAATGGAAAGGTTGGAAATTTCTGGGAACAAGCTATAAATTGCAGAATTGGGGCAGAAAGAATGTGTCTAGAATAATATACTACAAAGTCCCCAAATTCCTCTTTGTGCATTTTCAGAAATAAGGGGGCAAAGTTTGTACAGGGGTATAAATTACGAATATTTCATGTCACTTAAATGGGTTCCAACATTTTTGTCATGTCCCAAGATTAAAAAAGGTATAGTTGCCCTATCTATGGCCTGTTAAAAAGTTTAATACTATATGGTAAAAAAAATGACTCAAGGTTCATCATGGGGTAATTTCAGATATGGTCGGATCTTGCTGAAAGATTTGTGTCAAATTCTTCATTAGTTGTACATGAACACCAAATGAATATTTAAACAGGTGTTGGTAATTACTGCAAAATTACAGGGCCAACTGTGATGGGGTTCTACAGCCTCTATGGGGGTCACTGCTTTCGCTCTTATATGTCAATAGTGAATCCATGTAGTGGTGATTTTAATGAAAATTTTCTGTTTTAATATGACTTAAAAGCAATTTGAATCTGGTTTCAATGAAATTGGATCATGTTGAAATAGTACCCCCAGGATGACCTTGACTGATTTAGGTCTGTAGAAACCTTCAAACTACAGGGTGTAGATAGGCCAAACTATACCTGTGATGTCTTGGGACTTGACAAAAAGGTTGGAAACTTTAAGGACAATTCTAAAATTTTGTAATTTACCCCTGTACAAAACTTTGCCCCTCTTATTTCTGAAAAAGCACCAACGAGGATTTTAGGGGACTTGTAGTATGTTATTCTAGGACACCATTTTGCACCAATCCTGACATTTTCAGCTTGTTCCCAGAAATTTCCACATTAAAACTAAAATTCTTGCCTATCCTGTACCATTAGACGAAACAATTTGACACCATTTTTTATAACGAAGGGATTTAACTGAACTTTATTCCCCACTGTGACCTTGAACCCCTGTATAAACCTTATCTCCACTCTTCAAAATATATATTCCACTCCTGGCCTAACTGGCCTAATTACCCGCTTGCCCCTTTTCATTTGGGGGCAGCCGGTGATATCCTTCTCCGGCCAGTTCCTGCTCTGACCATGAGTTGGGCGGTGCCAAACTTTAGGCTTTACTTGGTAATTGAAGCTTTTGAGGAGGTCAAAGTTTTGGAACCGCACATTGGTTATATTCATTTTAAACAACAGCAAAGTTCTGCGATATGTCTACAGCGAGTGAGCAACCATTTCGGTATCTGAAGAAAGAGCTACTATTTTTCTCATTTACCTGTTCTTTTTTTTCTTAGCGGCATCCAAAATTCAGTGTATGATGGCTTGTGGTGATGTCAGGAATTTATTCAACTGAGTAAGCTGTTCTGGGCCGCGTGTGCCTATGATACGGATGCTCATGACCAACTCGCTTTTTGAGCTGGAGGCGGACTGGAAGCGTCAGGGGTTTTTACACTACTCTTATTATGGACACGGGCTGTTGATGTACATAATTGTACAGTTGTGGCTATCGGTTACGGACGGGAACGGACGCGTTTAACGTCCCTTTTAGAGGACGGGATGCTTTAATGATTCATGTGCCCAATTCCAAGTGGGAACCATGGAGGAGAGAGGGTATTATAATATTTAACGTGATATGCTGAGAACATGTGATGTCATGGCAGAGAGGGTTAAGTACGTGGTTATACAGAGGCCTACACGCGTAAGCCTAATGCAAGGGTAGGCATCAGGGATTTGCACTTGGTTTCGGGTTGGGTTTTTTGATTTCTTTGTTTTAAAATTGATGTATAACATATGATATTTTAACTAAAATGGTGTTGAGAGGCAAACGAGCCGCAATGAATCCATGATCATAAGACCTAGGAATATGCAAGTTATACATTTCATAGTAATAACGTTCACAATGTAAATTTTCACAAAACCTAGAGCTTGTGCGTTACTTTACTCTTTGTCTTCTTGGATGTGGGGATCGAGAGTGCGGACCATGAGTAATCCTAGTTAGACAGGATTATCACAGTGTTCCAAGAGTGTTCCAGACCAGATAACTTTAAGCTTCTGTCTTCTTCTTGGTATGAGGCAGCAGCTAAATATGTTGTAAGCGGGAGGAGCCAGCTCACTGTTTGATTGGTTGGGGTTTGAAGAAATCTGTGTCAACCGGTGGACGAAAGGTTAGGGCACTCATGAGAATGTGATCGCAGTCTGTGATGGAGAACCACCTGCAGTCTGGCGATGGTCGCAGCTCCATCGGTGCATACTGCTATTGAAGCGACCGACTCTGTGCGGAATCCGGTTTAAGGGTGCCCGTTCATTGCGTGGGAGATTGAATGCCGGTGGTAGTTCTGTACTTAGGTTGTAATAGCAGAGTTGATCTGGTATTGGGGTATCTGCCAGGCCAAATCATGTCTGTAAGATGTTTAAGGGGAGCTGGAGAGTTTAGCCAGCGTGTCGGCAGAAAGGTCGGCGAGGGAGACGCCGTATCGTCTAGAGACTTGGTTTGTGATCTTTGACAGTGTTATGAAGCAGGGGCTTGTTGTCCAACAGGGCCGTATTCAATAGTTAGCGTGTGGTGCTTCTGGCTTCTCGAAATATACAGAGTTGCCAATGCCTGAAAAGACACTGGAGGATTCAGATGGAGTAGGACGGAGGCAGCATGTGATGGTGCTCAAAGTCTCGTTGAGTTCTGTGTCCAGCTTCTTGTGTGAGAGCTGTTGCACAATGATGGGCGGCTCGGGCATATTCAGCAGTGCTGTAGACCAGAGCCCAAGGCAGCTGGTGCCGTAGGGTCGTGGGCTGGAACCCCATGAAGATCCAGCAAGTCGCCACAGTGGTTATTCCTCGAAGATACCTTGGCGCAAACGGACTTGAGGTGCTGCCACGCGTAAGTAAGTGCCGGTCAAGTGCAGCTCCCAAGTAGGTTGGTGTAGGTGTTGGATTGTATTGGCAGAGACAGCGCTCCATTGAGGTGATTTGAAGTCGATGAGCCTCTTGGTGTTGAGGTGGAAGGCATGTAGCGGTGGTCTTGGCTTCGACCAGCTTCAGTCGTCCAGTCTTGAGATATGCTGCAAGTAGCACCATGTCTGTAGTAAGGGCTTTCTACTTCGTCCAGTTGCTGTCCGAGTGGCGGAGGGCAAGATCGGCGCCTGTCGTAGCCATATTTGTCGAGATGTTGTTGAGGTAAATCGTGATATACAAGTTGAACAGCATAGGAGCCAGTTCAAAGATCGTTGTGGCTACTCCGTTACTCGGCCGACGCGAACGACTACTCTACCCATCATCTGTACGTTTTGAGAATAAAGTTACGGTTTGCAAGCATTTTACATATGAATTGTAAAGGTGACGACTCCGGGATGGTCCTGAGAAACGTGAGTGTCAGGCCCTGGTGCCACACGGTGTCGAACGCTGCAGTAAGGTCCATCATGATGACGCCTGCTTTACGGCGCTTTTCAAAGATTCCTCAATATCATTTGTGAGTTTTACGATCTGCTGGACAGTGCTCCGGCCAGGCGAAATCCTGCTTGCTCGTCAGGCAGTTGGATGCATCGACGACGGGCCTCCAGCCGGGCCAGGATCTCCTCTCAAGGAGTTTGACGGAGGACACCAAAGTAGAGATATTGGCGGTTCAGTTCTTAGGGTTGTCGACCGGCTTGTTTGGTGTTGGGGAGTGCTATGATAGTAGCTCTCCTCCAGAATCTTGGGTAAGGGCTGGTTGGTAAGGCAACATGTGTAGAACTCCTGGAGCCAATCTAGACATCGTGGGCCTCATTGCATCAGGAACTTGCTGGTAATGTTATCAGGGCCCGGGGCCTTTCCACTGGCTGATAGCAGAGGTAAGCTCATTTTGTGAGAAGGATGTTGAAATGACCCGCCACGCCGGGGCTCGACGAAGTTTGGTGATCTCTTTTTTGACAGAGTGGGTTGTGCCTTGTCCACTGGACATTTCGATGTTGGAAATTCTGTCTGGTTCTGCCGGTTGAGGCGTTTATATAGTCTTTTCCATGCCTTCCTGCTGGAGTGGGTGAAGTCGATTCTTGGACCGTCTCCTCCCAGCGATCACGACGTTTCCTGTCCAAAGCGTTTGTCCAGATCTTGAATCTTGGATGAATCTTTCTTCCCCAGGTTTCAGAATTCAATGAAATCATTGTAAAGATTGTCACATTCCTCATCCCCCAGATGGGATATAACCGCGACGGCAGCCACGTGGGATGGGCTTCTTTGCTATATTACTAAGAGTTTGGTACAGGCTGTGTAAGACTTGTTCCAGTTGAGGAGGTTGGTTGTCGTGAGGTTGGGCATTCCTGAAGCCACCAGGTTCTTGCACTGGTTCTGAAACTTTAAAAGCTGACGCTTGGGCCTTCCACGGTTGGTAGATGGAAAACACACACCCGTGTCTTGAACGGATTTGCACAAAGGTGTGTGTGGTTTTGGGAGGAGTTCTCCAAAGCTTTGGAGCAACTCTCCTTCGACGCACTTGCGTAGTGAATGTTGGTCTATAGCTCTTGGATTAGAATGGTCTTTCCCGGCTTTAGGATTGCCATACATGTGCTTTCCTTCCGATCTTTGGCAACCTGTGAAATAAGGCGCAATTGTAGATCTAAAGAAGCACTTCCTTTGCTACTACTGGGTCGAGATTTTCAGCTGGTTTCAGTTGAGATATTGTCAGGCCTACTGCTTTCCTGGTTGAAGTTTAGCAATACCGTTTTCCAGTTCGCCATGTTTTGAAGGGGCGAGTGAAACTAGGGTCACCATATACCTCTTACGGTCTATACTTTGATCCTTGTGCTTCTGCTCACTGCCATTTAAAAGCATTGGTGGGGAACTTGGTTGGGTGTAACAATTGGCTGCTAGGTGGAGGTTTTGTGGATGCGCCTCTAAGCTTTTCGGATGGTAGACCAGCTTTCCCTGCTGTTATGGGTTATATCGGTTGATTCATTAAGGTTGCCAGGTTCTGATCTTTCCTTTGACCTTCCTCACCTCAGCACCTTTAGCAGTTGTTTTTTGTAGCAGCTGAGAAAGGATCAGCTTCCCCCAACATGTCAATTCAAACATGTTAAGAATTCTCCTTGAATTCCTTAGCATATTCCTTGGAAGGCCCGTATACATTCCGTCCCTACCGCCTCTGTGTATGAATCTCCGGCCAGTCCCATTGTTCATTGTTGGGCAAATTTGTCATAGTTATGGGTTTTTGGAGCAATCCTCTTCACATTCTGATCCAGATCATCAGTGAATCCTTGCTCAAATTGCTTTTATAATTAAAGCACTGCTTAAAGGCACTTTATTTGGTCTTACTGCAGCGTTGCCTTGGATATTAATCCGATTGGTCGACGTTTGAGTTAGTGGAATTGGAACAAAAAATCCAGAACATCTGCTACAAAGGTTAGAGATGTGTTTGCTAACAATAGCTATCAGGGTTGTAAAAGACGTCTCTTCCAGGGACAACTTTAAAATGATGGCGGCAGCTAAGGGTCATGAAGGAGATGTAGATGTTGACTGTCTAACAATTCTTCAACAGCTTATTCCATCTTTTATTTGCTTTCATTTTTAGCCAAGCCCCTTGGGTACTATGGCGGTTGAAATCGTGAAATCTACTGATGGAGCTCAATATTGAGGACTCGATGTTGTTGTCATCAGACAGGAAAGCAAAAGAAAGACCCCCCAGCAGACAATTGGTGCTTCTACAACGGTACCGGTTTTCACTATATAACACTTGGCAACACTTTCATACGTCGATGTGTTCTATCGATGGCAAGGACCCTTCCTAGTACGGTTGGGGGCGATACTATCATTCTCCTTCCTCCTCTGTGGGTTTTCCTGCAGACATACTAGACCCGCTTGGGTATTGTTACACATGTCAGCTATATATGATGTTACTTTTTGCTGTATCAAGGCACCGTACAAAGGCCTGCTTCTGGCCTCTACTCATTATTTTAAGGCTGAAATGGCATGTACATCATAATTAATTCTAACTGTCGGCGGCAAGTGTGAGCGACAATTTAAATGACGCAAATGCAACTCATGTCTGGACGAAACATATTATTCCTTCGTGCCAAACTGTCAAAGAAAGGACACGGTTGATATAGTTGGGATAGTTTGCTATAAGTCTTGTATAACAACACACAACATTTTTTATGTAGTTGCCATCTAATCATAGAATTTGTGTCTCATGAAACTGTCAAATATTTGTTCTGCAATTTTATTACGGCTACCAATATACTTCTTCATAGAGGTCAACGCATGCTTTGGGTGGTGTCAATTTGGCCATCATTTTAAATTATAGGATGTGTATAATCACGGTGCTAGACGTTCCAGGTAGTAAAAATGGGGAGGAATCATACAGCACGTTAGGGTCACTTTTAAGAGTATGGCCATTCGAGGTTTGCAGGCCATCTTGGTCAACAGACCTGATCATTTCATTTGTATTCCCTCTTAGGTTGATGTTGAATCAGATCAGAAAAAGTTCATTTCGTATAATCAAGGAGTAGCTTCAGTGACAAATTAGCCGCCATTTTTGGATTCAAAGCTTATTTGGTTGTGATCTTAGGTATTGTGAATTTTTTTCATGCAGAGTTTTCCATACAGCCTAATCACAGGATACTTTCAGTGGCAAAAAATACGCCTTCACATTGACAATTTACTGCAGTTTGGATTTTCTATACATTTTTGAATCATTTTGACTAATGTAAACAATGGAAATTTACCATTGGAGTTTTCAATCATGGAGGTTATTTCTATCTAAAATGGTACGAACACATCAATCGAGCAATTGATCATATAAACATATAGAAGCACGTAACAATATCATTTTTAAAACAATGGCGGCTATTTTTGAAGTTGGCGCCATCTTGGGAATTAAAATTAATTTGGCCCAAGACCAATTTATTTAGCATAGAAAGAGCTACATCTGTGCCAAATTTGGGTACTTTTCACCCAAAATGCACATAGGTTTGATATCTTGCACCATCCTGCATGAATACAGGATAGGATGCGCCCCAATAATTGGTATATCTTTTAAATCAATCATTATTCCACTATGTACCTTCACCCATCCATGTGTTGAAAGTAAACATAGCCGTTGACCGAAAGTGCGAAGGCTTCAAATATCTAGTCATATATTATATAAATTTTGTAAAATCAAAACGTGATGCTGTTCCCGCATACTGCATAAATGTAGCGAACATGTAACCGGACCCGGGGGAGGGGTAGGACACGATCTGCCCGGATTTGGGCATTGGGGATTTCCAAACGGTATTTGGGCGAACTGCTACGGCATTTACTATGGCAGTTATGTCCAGTGACATTAAAAACTCATCTCTTAAGCTTTGTTCAAAAGATCTTAGTAAGATCATGATAAATTAAGAACAAAATATTGACGTCAAATCCGTCGGGGTTATTGGATTAACCCCGCGGCCAAAATAGGTGTAATTTCCAATAACGGTCATTTAGATTGGAATATTCGGACCAGGTAGTCTTTAGTCAAGTCTGTGTGTAACCGGCGTATGCGTAAGAGCGCCCTCCTACGTTAAGTCTTTGAAACAGACTAGCACCCGGAAGTTGAGAACCGTTTGGAATTCTGCTGTTGCTGTTAGGTTGCATGTCCTACCCCCCCCCCCCCCCGCCTGGAACCACACTACGCGTGGCAACACTGTATAAAGATGTATTAAATCCGTCTATAATGCGCATCTCCGAAATCCCGGATGATTAGAGTTCGGTGTTCTAAAATTCGGTCTTCCCTGGAGGGACCCCCTGGAACATGCAGGCTAAATGCACGACAGGAGCACCAAAGATCCATTTGAAGATGGTCATTTACCAAGGGGGTGAAACCCCATTCAAAACAGTCGTCCGTGCTGGGCGCTGACAGTTTGAATATTGCACGGAAAAAATTCTTAGTTTGGGTGCTTGTATAACCACACATAATGTGCAATTCGATACAAACAAATCGGCAAAAATATCAGTTGTGGATGTTGGGTGCTATTGGGTGGTAAATGTTGTCCTACCCATGGCCACACAACGGAATGAAATGACACGTCAGTGAATACATCTTTTCACCTAAGCGCGCCTAACGCACCTAAGCGACGTGAGTAATCTGAGCACAATGATCAGGTGCACTATTATACACCTGGCCACCTCTAACACATAAATGAATTTGTATATCACTACCGATTAGTGTATCATATGCAAAGCGGCACCCACAGTTGTGGAAGAAGCGGAGGCAGCCATTGCTTCTATTGTTGGTACGACTATGTTTTCTGTGGTCGCAAAAAAATGCGAGACGAGGAATTTCTAAAGATGACGTAACGTTTTGCCTCTCTAGCTATAAACCTCTTGGTCATTGATAATTCGTAGTCATGTATGTAATGTATTATCAAGTGCATTTTGTCTAAATATGGGTATTAGCATATATGGAGGAAAAAAACAAATAAGTTAATTGCGCTGATAGAGAAAAGTTCCATTTAATGGTTATTGGGCTGAATAAGGACTACTAATAAAGGGACCTTCTGGTAAGAACTGTACTAAACTCCCATTCTATCATATATCGATTGCATGTAGCTTAGTTATTTATATTACGTTTCATGAATACTTTTAGGCCCCAATTAGTAATGACTCCCACGTTGGTAGCCAAATCTGCACTGGAACGAATTTAAGTGGTCCAAATTGAATATCTGTTAAAAAGGTGGAATTCTTGAAAAACACATAGCTGTCATATTTGCGCTATGGGCCCAGTCCCTCTCAAACAACTATGTTAAAAATCAAGAACACCAGCGTAGTTCTAGCTGCCACACTATTAATGCTTTAAGAATCCAAAAGGTGGACCAATTCTAAGGTATATGCCCTATTGTTTGAGAGTTCCTCTTTTCCCTGCAGGACAGCATGATGTGATAGTTTTCCTCGATTGCCATGGGTTTAGCCTGTTCGCGTTGTGGATGCAGCTAATAATAATGAGCTTTTGGATGTTTGCGTAGAATTGTATGTGTCTTACACAGGAGATTTGGCCATTCTTGCCACAGATGAGTAGTTACACAGTGTGCCCATTCTGGCATCTGCACAGTGTGAGTGGGACGGAGACACAGCGTGGACAGAATGGCAGGCTGCCAATTGGGGCCACTATTGGCATTGGCCACTTTGGCCCCACAGTGGCAGTTCAATGAGATAATTGCCAATCTGGCACCAGTTGGCATTGCCATCGGGCCACAGTTGGCTGCCCCTCTGGCCCCAGTGTGTCTCCATAGTAATTTATGAATTTTGAACCAAAATCCTGCTGGTCCAGGTATTTCTCTTCCATGTGTTAAGATGGTTAAAGTGTTGGCTGGTTCCATGTATCATCTTCATGAGATTGGAGTATCACTGTTTTATTTTGTTAAAGGGGAATTTCGTGATCAACGCTCGTCCACGACTTACTCTAAAAGATGTGCAGAAGTTATTTTATGATCATTCTGAACCGTGAGCCTTAGTAATCTACGTTGTGCCCCAATTTTACGTGCAATATTGGTCACATATGTAAGAGAATTCGCAATGTTGTATTTACAGCACAGTAGCCTATGGGACCGTGGGAAACGAGCAATGCTCATAACACAAACCGCAAGATCGGGATCAGCCCACATTTTGGGAATAAGCTTTTCTCAAGCAGATCCAGTGATCAATGAATAAAACAGGTTGTGCTGGATCACGAAAATGCACATTTAATGAAGAATAAATTCATGTATTTGAGCATTCTTGGATGGTTTCTGGTGGTTCACGGTGTTTTCGGCTCCTTTGTGTATTAAGCATTGTCTGAAACCCAAATTAGTATTTTGGTTCAAAATGGTCAAAATAATGATTGTTTAAAAAAGGTTGACACTTTGGTGCTTCACACAGATGGTTACCGGTGTTTTTGGTTCCTTTGAGTATCAATGGTTGTTGAGCAGAGCCTGGAACCCGATTCAATATTTTAGTTCAAATAGCAAAATTATTAAATTTTTAAATATCGGAGTGGCAATATTGGATGGTTCCCAGGGTTTCGGGCTGGTTACTGCATCTGCATGATCCTCTAGTCAAACGGAGAATCCGCATCCCACTAGAGTGGCGTGGCGCGGGGGCTAGAGCGAACTAAATTTGGCATGTTGCCACCAAACAAAACTCAGCAGTGTATTATTAAAATGATCTAAACTTTGGAAAAATGGAAACTGAAGCAGGGAAAAGATGGTTCCAGTGTGGTATAGTGGTAGGAAAAAACTGGTGCTGTAGATTTTACTCTTGGCTTGAGGGCGGTGATCGGGCGGTGGGGATTGATATGAATACTGTGAGATCTTCTATGGTTATGGTCTGTCTGATGAGGTATTGTTCATCAAATTACACTGACAATGGGATATTTATAAAGCATACATAGACGTAAATAAGTCCTCTTGGCTCCAAGGATGGCCCAATTTAGAGTTTCCCGCATATCACTGACGCTGGCATTCCTGGTGTAGTTGTTACAACACATTCTGGCGTAAATCTCTGTAACTTTCAAGGCTGTTTCTTTTCCTCTTCAGTAAATGGTGACCAACCAAAACGCCAATTCAAGCTTAGGCCGTGACCAGGGACGTGTAGAGCTCGTTGTAGAGACGAGACTTTACTTCGCTGCTGCAAGATTTAAAGTTGCGTCGGATAACACCAACTGTTTGTTTGGCGCTCGTGTGATTTATTAAAGTGGGATGCCCAGCTACAGTCGTCACTGAAGATGAGGCCCAAATACGGATGAGTGGATGTTGTCTGGAGAGGTTTATTGTTGATGTTATAGCTATAGATGATCGGGGTCTTTTTGGTTGTCATGTGCATGACAAAACATTTATCTGCATTAAATTTCATTTCACACTCACTCTCCCATCTGCATAAGTCATCAAGGTCTTTCTGAAGCGTGGCAGCATCCGCAGTAGATTTTATTTCGCGGTATATTAAGCCATCAGCAAAAAGCCTGGTCCGGGATGAAACATATGATGGTATATCATTCACATACAGAAGGAAGAGTAAGGGTCCAAGAACAGTGCCTTGTGGCACTCCGGAGATGACGGCAGCCGTAGCAGACTCCTCACCATTAATGACAACCTTTTGAGTACGTGTTGTTAAAAAACATGAAATCCAATTAAGTATGTTTCCAGTGATCCCATAATGCCTCAGCTTAAGAAGGAGTCTTTGGTGTGGTACACGGTCGAACGATTTTGAGAAATCGAGCAAGACTGCGTCCACTTGATTCCCTTTTTCGACAGATTTTGCTATGTCATCCACAGTGAGGAGAAGTTGAGTATCGCAACCCGGTTTTTTCTAAACCCATGTTGACAATCTGTGAGGATTTGGTGACGCTCGAGGTGAAACATAATATGACGATGGATAACGTGTTCCAGAACTTTGCACAAGACAGAAGTCAAAGATATTGGACGGTAGTTACTAGACTCGCTCCGATTAAAAACTGGGGTGACGTTGGCATTCGTCCAATCAGTAGGGAGTTGGCCACAACTAATAGATTGATTAAAAATGCAGCAAGAAGTGGAGCAGCTCAGTACGACATTCCTTGAGAATACGATTGGATGTTGTCTGGACCAGATGCCTTAGAAGCGTTAAGATCATGCAGAAGTTTCTGGATTCCTGCGGGTTCTATTTCCAACAAATCAATATCAGGATAGTCCTGCTTCAAGCTTGGGATATATGTTGTAGATTCCTGCGTAAAAACAGACTTGAAGAAGGAGTTCAAGATATTTGCTTTCCCCTTACTACCAGACACGGTGTTGTTACCATCTTTCAGTGGATAAACCCCAATATTAACTCTCCGCTTGGTTCCTGGGGTTTTCGGCTCCTTTGTGTAGGCCCTAATGGTTGCTGAGCATTGTCTGGAACCCGATTCAACTATTTTAGTTTAATTTATGATTTTTAAACAAAAGTGGACACTTTGGATGGTTCCCAGATGGGTTCTGGATGGTTCCCGGTGTTTTCGGCTCCTTTGTGTATTAATGGTTGTTGAGCATTGTCTGGAACCCAAATTAGCATTTTGGTTCAAAATGGTCAAAATCATGATTTTTAAACAAAAGTGGACACTTTGGATGGTTCCCAGAAGATTTCTTGATGGTTCCCGGTGTTTTCGGCTCCTTTGTGTATTAATGGTTGTTGAGCTTTGTCTGGAACCCGATTCAACTATTTTAGTTCAAAATAGTGAAAATTATGATTTTTTTAAACAGAAGTGGTCTGGTTCCCAGTGGATTCTAGATGGTTTCCGGTGTTTTTGGTCCCTTTGCGTATTAATGGTTGTTGAGCTTTGTCTGGAACCCGATTCAACTATTTTCGTTTAAATTATGATTTTTATGATTTTTTAAAACAAAAGTGGACACTTTGGATGGTTCCCAGAAGATTTCTGGATGGTTCCCAGTGTTGTCGGTTCCTTTGAGTACCAATGGTTTTTGAGCAGTGTCTGGGACCCGATTCAACTATTTTAGTTCAAAATAGTCAAAATTAGTATCTCTAAAGTAAGTTTCATCTGTGAAAAAATTTTAAAGAAGCTGATTTCAACTGATTTTGGTAGGTATGGTGTCAACATTTACCCAAAAAAAGTGAGTTATCGTAGGGGGTGGGGAAATTGTTTTTTTCGGGAGTCAAAGGTCAATAACAGGGGTCAAATTTTGAAATTGATCCGATCGTGTTGAAAAGTATACCAAGTTAATAGTTTAATCATAAGGATTCCAAAAAGGTATAGTTTGTACTATCTGCGGCCGAAAGTTTTGGAGTTATAGGCTAAAAACAGCAAAAATCAATAAAAAGGATAATTTTCAGTTGTACAGGGATCAAATTTAAAAATTACTCCGATTTGGATACAAAATGGCGCAAATTATAGACGGAGCTCATAGGATAAAAATAAGGAATAGTTTTGAGTGTCTTAAATGCTTACTTACCGAAGTAGGGGGAAAACAAGGTCAAGCCCCATTAGACGGCCGGCCATTACAGCAAAAAGTGCTCAGAAAAGTTTTGACGGCGTAATTTGTTACAAACATCCAACCATGTGGATTTGCATCCTCATGGGACATACAATAGTGTATGGGGTGTTGGCCATTCTAATTTTTTAATTTAGGGTTAAAAAAAAAAAAAAAAAAAAAGGTCAAAATTGTCCAAAAATAGGTTAATCAGTCGAAGTGCATTCCCTTCTTCAAATAATCTATCATAATATGTCCATTTACCTTCAAATCAGTCATATTTAAGTGATAGAATGGAAGCATTCCATTTATCCTTTTGGAGTCAAATGGCCAAAAAAGGTCAAAATAGTCCAAAAAATTAGGTAATCCATCATATTGATTGCGTTCTTTTCTCACGCGTGTCATAAGAACATGTGCGTGTACAGCCCAAGGGAACACAAATGAGCGGATTGTGTGCTAGCCATTTCAATTTGCATATTCTGGGGGTCAAATTGGCCAAAAAACATCAAAATTGTCCCCAAAATCCATAAATGAGTCAAAATACCTTCCTTCTCAACAATCATAATGGGAATATGTAAAGTTTTCTTTCCAGAGAACTATTATTCAATTGACACGTTGTAGGGTCAAAATGGCCAAACAAGTTCAAATTTGTCCAAAATTAGGTCAAAATGGCCAAACAAGTTCAAATATAATAAATTAGTCATAACACTCTCTTTTCTCAAAATAGCTTAAAGGAACATAATTCATTTACTTCCCAGGGACAGTGATTAAGTAAATAAAGAGCTAGCCTTTTCAATGAACACATTTTTGGGGTTAAAATGTCCAAAAAGGTAACAAAATATCAACATAATTATGGTAAAACAGTCATAATTGCCTCTATTCTAAAATACTCAATGGAATATAATTAGGAGGATACAGTGCTAGGTATTCCAATTTACCCATTTTGGAGTCACATTGGGCTGAGGATCAAAATGAACTCAAGATCGGAGGGGGGAATCTCAAGATTATGGTCAATATGGTCAGAAAATATCAACTGAAACTATGATTGATAAATGTAATGTATGCAGCATTAATTGTCCTTAAGGTTGATTGTTATCCACTAAATTTACATCCCTCAGCAAATTAGGGTATTGGCTATTCCAATTCTCAGATTTGACGGAAATTTACCACAAATGGGTAAATTAGCTCTATTGCCCTATTTGTCAAAATTGTTAATCAGGCCATAGTTCACATCACCAGAGTACATTAAAGTTGAAAATGAGTTGGCCATTATAATGCACTTTTCTTGGAAGGAGCAAAGAAATCAAAGAAATCAAAAGTTGCCCTCCTTTACGGTTACTCACAGTGCTATGATACACGAATGAAAAAAAATACTAAGAACGCATTCTATAAAGCACCGATGTTTATTATTTTGTTTTCAGTGGATAGCTATGGTCCTCCTCTTTCCATTGATATCAAAATAAGTACCAACATACCTAGTATGGCGTCAGAATAACGTCATCAAGTCCTCGAGTCTGCAAAATTGGTTCCCGAAATTGGTATTTTCCACAGAAAATCTATAGGCGAAAATCCAATTTTGAGCCAAAAAGTTAGGAATGTCGGATTTTCACAGGGTTTTCAGCTCTAAATGATGACAAATGGCTAATTTTCTATAAACATTGAGTTTTAGAGTTAAAACTGTGCATAATATTTTCAAAAAAGCACCAAAAATCTCCTCGGGTGGCAACCAGCCCCTTACACTTCGACTTTGACGGCATACCCTAACCACTGTGAAGGTACTATCTTCACATTTTTTTCGTTAAAATGACCAGAAAGGATGAGGGAATGATTACCTAAGAGCTTTTGGCATTGTACCGCAAACAGTCACTGTTCCAATTTGGCGGCATATTCAGTTATGGTTTAAATGGTCCAAAATGTCGTTTCTCCTACATGGTTGAGCAAAATAATTAAATGGTTCTTGTGCATTAGGCCTGTTTCATTATTTAATGCTCAAATCCACCACAGACACTGGGCCTTTGAATCCACCCAGAAGGGGACAAGCTTGATGGAAATTTTTAGCTGTTAATATTGATCAAACTCAGGTCCAAATTTAAAACAAGAGCAGCCAACCCTCAGCACGTACACACTTCTTCCAATACAATTTACAAATGAAGAGCGCCGCTTATTACTCTCATTACTGAATGGTGACGTCATATTTGTGATACAGCTTGGGGAGATCTTGGAAATTCTGCTTTTTTTTTTTTTTTTTTTTCACTGCACGAAATTTTGCACACCCTCCAGAAATTATTAGCTTAGGTCATCATTGACAAAAATCGATCAATAGAAAAAGTCTGTACTCCATTTCCACCCTGTACCCACAATTCCTCCTGACTATATTCAGTTATGGTTTAAATGGTCAAAAATGTCGTTTCTCCTACATGGTTGAGCAAAATAATTAAATGGTTCTTGTGCATTAGGCCTGTTTCATTATTTAATGCTTAAATCTACCACAGACACTGGGCCTGTGAATCCACCCAGAAGGGGACAAGCTTGATGGAAATTTTTAGCTGTTAATATTGATCAAACTCAGGTCCAAATTTAAAACAAGAGCAGTCAACCCTCAGCACGTACACACTTCTTCCAATACAATTTACAAATGAAGAGCGCCGCTTATTACTCTCATTACTGAATGGTGACGTCATATTTGTGATACAGCTTGGGGAGATCTTGGAAATTCTGCAACGTGTGTTCATGACGTTCGAGAGACTTTTTAAACCTCATGTGGTCAAAATTATATGCGCAATGTTAATGGGAAAATCCGGTATGGTCTCGGCTATCGGAAGCTGAAAACAGAATTTAAATAAGACTTTCCGTTGTTGAGTGTTGGTGTTGTTTTTTCTGTTTAGTAACGTTGCGCCATGAGTTAATCCCGGAAATTGAGGGTTGAAAAAGTACTCCTAAATAATCGTAGATTATGCGCGATATAATGTGACTAGTGAGATGTACTATCTGTGTCGGTATTACTTAGATTATTCCTGAACCCACAGTGTCATCATTGCAAGGTGACATTTAATTTTAATAAGGTGAAAATGCAAATATGCATGGCTATTTCCGGCAGTGGAACCAAGTTTGAACTGGGAAATGCAATGGGAGTATTGATTGCTGTCATAATTATATGCGCGGAACCGTGTTTGTGGGCGCGGTCAAGCATGGTTTGCATGACACGTACAATGTACACACATATTTACTGCATTCGGTTGTGTGTATACTTAGGTCAGTCACCCGAATGTACTACACATGCGCGAATCGCCATCGGTGACTAGCGTCGGTGACTTGTCACTAGAATCTTCTATACAGGCTTCAATAGAGAGGTTTGTTTGTGCTCAGACCCTTGATAGATCACTGTGTATAACACATACTACTAAAGCCTTGTGAGTAGCTTAGAATAAATTCTCGTGGAATAAAAATTATTCACAATTTCCAATTGAGAACCAGATATAGAGGAGAAATATCAATTTGTATATCAAAAATTCAAGGTATAAAACTAATTTTAACATGTATGTGGTCCTTTGTGTTCATCAGAATGCGAATAAGTTCAAAGAACATTATTATTGTGATTATTGATTATATTTTTATTCAATATCTAAGTTCGGCTATTCTAATGTATAGCCCTAAGAAATATATGTTACAATATTAAGATGTAGTTTAAAAACTCAAAAAAGTAATTTAACTGATTATAAATGTCCATTTAAACTTAACATCCGGGATCTAGAAAATCAACACCCTGGCTCTAACAAATATTTTTTAATATTCAATAGAAATCTATATAAATTCACAGGGTAATGATTAAAAATATGGACAAAGTCACATGTTTTATCAATTGGTTTCCCATTTTAGTTGATTTTGATAAATTTTGGGGAAATTTAAAATTCCTTGTCCCATTTCGACTCAAAAATCTATGACTGGCTAGCAGTCTATATACCATGTTTACTTAATTATATCCGATGGGATGTAAACGCATATATTCTTTTGACCTACTGTGCAAAAAGAAGACATATAGAGTAAGACAAAGTGATACGTTTCGTTATCTCACCCATTTTAATTGATTTCGATCAGTTTTTGGATGAATTTTGTCCCATTTATTCCATTTTGACTCAGAAATATATAAAGTTAAATAGCTAGCATTCTTTTCACCTGATGAAAAGGCAAAACACTTATATGACCTACTTTGAAAAGAGGGCATTATAATAGAGTTGACCATTTCAACCCAAAATCTGTCAATTAAGCCAACTAGCTTTCTATTCACTTATTATGACACCTTTGGATGAAGTGATGTGACCATTTTGGAACAATGTTGACCTTATTTTGGCCATTTTGATCTAAAAATATGAAAACTAGAATATCTATGACAAGCACTAAAGCTACTTATTGACGTTTCCTTGAGATATAACGGCAAATGTTTCCTTGAAAATGTTTGTGAAACGAAGGTATTGGGACTGAGGTATCCATTTTTGGCCAATTTTACCCCAATTTCGGAATGGCTTCCATTGTATCCACTTAAATATGACTCCTTTGAAGGTGAATGAACATGTTCTAATCAATTATTTTAAGAAATGAATGTATTTCGACTGATTTGCCTATTTTTGGACAATTTTGACCTTTTTTGGTCATTTTGACCCCAAAATGTATAAATTGGAATGGCCTCTATTATATTCACTTAAATATGATTCCTTTGAAGGTAAATGGACATGTTCTGATAGATTATTTTAAGAAAGGAATGCATTTCGACTGATTTACCTATTTTTTTTGACAATTTTGACCTTTTTTGGCCATTTTGAGCCCCAAATTTAAAAATTGAAATGGCTTCCCTGTTATCCACTTAAATGTGACTCATTTGAATGTAAATGAACATGTTCCGATCTATATTTTAAAGAAAGGAATGTATTTTGACTGATTTACCTATTTTTGGACAATTTTGACATTTTTGGCCATTATGACCCCAAAATTTAGAAATTGGAATGACTTCCATTATATTCACTTAAATATGACTCCTTTGAAGGTAAATGGACATGTTCTGATAGATTATTTGAAGAAAGGAATGCATTTCGACTGATTTACCTATTTGTGGACAATTTTGATCTTTTTGGCCATTTTTTACCCTAAAATAAAAAATGTAGAAAGGCCAACACCCCATACGTTGATCGGGGGGGGGATAGGACATACCAACCTAACAGCAACAGTAAATTCAAAACGCCATCAACTTCTGGGTGCTAGTCTGTTTCAAAGACTTAAAGGGATTAGCAGCGATTTGCTAATCCGAAACATCGAAAAAATCATCAAAAATCATATTTTTGTATTTTTGTTACTGGCATGAATATGCAAACATAACCTGCAAGTGGTTGGCTTGAAATCCGTGTATTAAGGACACGGCGGTACTTTTTATCTGATTCTGTAATTTCTATACGTGCGTATCTAAATTCCGACTTGAGATCAAAAAAGCCTTTCCAGGTGAATATCACAGATTTTCAGCGTGATATTGTGCACCATGATCAATACAGTTTGCCCTCAAACACAAGCATTATTGATCTTTGTTCATTGTGTACTGGTGTAAACCACAATCAGCTGTTTAGTGCAGATTTTGAGACGCTGTCACTGTGTGTCTATTTGCGGGAGACGGTATGGCAAATTTCCTCAAATACTTCATTTTGTTCAGTATTTGGTGGTTTGTTTCTACATTAAAGCAGTTATAAGGAATTGTACACACTTATCCCTGATTTATAAGTTAAAAACATGCATTTCCACATTTTTTTCGATTCTCTCGCATTATCGCTGCTAATCCCTTTAACGGTAGGAGGGCGCTCTTACGCGTATCGAACGGTTACACACAGACTTGACTAAAGACTAGGCCTGGTCACGAATATTTAAATCTAAATGACCGTTATTGGAAATTACACTATTTTGCAGCGGGTTAATCCACTAACGTTACCCTGACGGATTTTGAAGTCAATATTTTTTTCTTAATTTATCATGATATTACTAAGATCTTTTGAACAAGGGTTTAAGAGATGATTTTTTTAATGTCACTGGAACCGAGACTGCCATAGTAAATGCACGTAGCAGTTCCCCAAATTACCGTTTGGAAATCCCCAATGCCCAAATCGAGCAGATCGCGTCCTACCCCCCTGACGTTGATGTACCCGTCAAGTCATATTTTGGTCCTTTGGCCGGCCGTCTTCATTGAATGCAATGGATGTTGACCTTTGGTGCCCCCTACATTGGGAACTAAGCATTTAAGACAAGTCAAAAATATTCCTTATTTTAATCCTATGAGCTCCATCAATAATTGGCACCATTTTTTATCCAAATCGGAGTAATTTTAAAATTTGACCCCTGTACACCTGAAAATGACCGTTTTTATTGATTTTTGCTTCGGTAAGTAAGCATTTAAGATACTCAAAACTATTCCTTATTTTTATCCTATGAGCTCCATCTATAATTTGCGCCATTTTGTATCCAAATCGGAGTAATTTTTAAATTTGATCCCTGTACAACTGAAAATTATCCTTTTTATTGATTTTTGCTGTTTTTAGCCTATAACTCCAAAACTTTCGGCCACAGATAGTACAAACTATACCTTTTTGGAATCCTTATGATTAAACTATTAACTTGGTATACTTTTCAACATGATCGGATCAATTTCAAAATTTGACCCCTGTTATTGACCTTTGACTCCCGAAAAACCCAATTTTTCCACAGATTTGCTAAGAATATGGGTTACTAAAATATGATTCTTAAACAGAAGTGGACACTTTTGATTGATGGTTCCCAGTAGCTTCTGGATGGTTCCAGGTTTTTTTTCCTCTTTGCATATTAATGGTTGTTGAGCTTTGTCTGGAACCCGATTAAACTATTTTGGCTCAAAATGGTCAAAATTTATGATTTTTAAACAAAAGTGGACACTTTGGATAGTTCCCAGATGGTTTCTGGATGGTTCCCGGTGTTTTCGGCTCCTTTGTGTATTAATGGTTGTTGAGCATTGTCTGAATATATTGGCTTTTATAAAGAGGCATTCATATAAGATCACGGCGCTGTTGTCTATTATTATTATTACGCTGCCGTCAGGAAATCGTCACAATCATTTCACTTCATCTAGGCCGGCAGCAGGCCAAGCGCACAATCCTATCAGCACTTACATTAATGGTTGTTGAGCATTGTCTGGAACCCAAATTAGCATTTTGTTTCAAAATGGTCAAAATCATGATTTTTAAACAAAAGGGGACACTTTGGATGGTTCCCAGATGGTTTCTGGATGGTTCCTGTTTTTTTTTTTTTTTTTTTTAAAATATTCCTTATTTTAATCCTATGAGCTCCATCAATAATTGGCACCATTTTTTATCCAAATCGGAGTAATTTTAAAATTTGACCCCTGTACAACTGAAAATGACCGTTTTTATTGATTTTTGCTTCGGTAAGTAAGCATTTAAGACACTCAAAACTATTCCTTATTTTTATCCTATGAGCTCCATCTATAATTTGCGCCATTTTGTATCCAAATCGGAGTAATTTTTAAATTTGATCCCTGTACAACTGAAAATTATCCTTTTTATTGATTTTTGCTGTTTTTAGCCTATAACTCCAAAACTTTCGGCCACAGATAGTACAAACTATAGTACAAACTATACCTTTTTGGAATCCTATGATTAAACTATTAACTTGGTATACTTTTCAACATGATTGGATCAATTTCAAAATTTGACCCCTGTTATTGACCTTTGACTCCCGAAAAACCAAATTTTTCCACAGATTTGCTAAGAATATGGGTTACTAAATTGATTCTTAAACAGAAGTGGACACTTTTGATTGATGGTTCCCAGTAGCTTCTGGATGGTTCCAGGTTTTTTTTCCTCTTTGCATATTAATGGTTGTTGAGCTTTGTCTGGAACCCGATTCAACTATTTTGGCTCAAAATGGTCAAAATTTATGATTTTTAAACAAAAGTGGACACTTTGGATAGTTCCCAGATGGTTTCTGGATGGTTCCCGGTGTTTTCGGCTCCTTTGTGTATTAATGGTTGTTGAGCATTGTCTGGAACCCAAATTAGCATTTTGTTTCAAAATGGTCAAAATCATGATTTTTAAACAAAAGGGGACACTTTGGATGGTTCCCAGATGGTTTCTGGATGGTTCCTGGTGTTTTCGGCTCCATTGTGTATTAATGGTTGTTGAGCATTGTCTGCAACCCGATTCAAATATTTTGGTTTAAATTATGATTTTTAAACAAAAGTGGACACTTTGGATGGTTCCCAGATGGGTTCTGGATGGTTCTCGGTGTTTTCGGCTCCTTTGTGTATTAATGGTTGTTGAGCATTGTCTGGAATCCAAATGAGCATTTTGGTTCAAAATGGTCAACATCATGATTTTTAAACAAAAGTGGACACTTTAGAAGGTTCCCAGAAGATTTCTGGATGGTTCCCGGTGTTTCGGTTCCTTTGTTTATTAATGGTTATTGGACATTTTCTGGAATGCAAATAAGCTATTTTGGTTCAAATGGTCAAAATCGTGATTTCTGGATGGTTCCTGGTGTTTTCGGCTCCTTTGTGTATTAATGGTTGTTGAGCATTGTCTGAATATATTGGCTTTTATAAAGAGGCATTCATATAAGATCACGGCGCTGTTGTCTATTATTATTATAACGCTGCCGTCAGGAAATCGTCACAATCATTTCACTTCATCTAGGCCGGCAGCAGGCCAAGCGCACAATCCTATCAGCACTTACATTGTAATATCTCCCATAACAGCTATCCGAATATCGCTTGGGTCGACGAGGCAAGCGAGATAAAGTGCCTTGCCCAAGTGCACAACACATTGGCCGCAATGGGGCTCGAACCCACGACCTTCGGATCATGAGTCGGCAGTCATATCCGCTGGACCACGTGCCCCCCAAAAATAGGAACAAAAATATAGGAAAAAAAACACTCATAATGTATTGTTCTCATCCTTGTATATATTTCACTGTCCTACCTTATTTTCATAATTATTTATCATATTATCTTTGCTATATTCTATGATGAACAAATAAATATTCATTGATTGGTTTTTAATAAGGCGAGAGTTAGGGTTAGTAGAGTTTGGGATATAGGCTAAAGTTTATAATAAGGGTTAGAGTTTATGGTTAGGGTTAGCGTTTAGGGGTAGAGTTAGTTTGGGTTAGGATTGAATTGTATCGTTAGGTTAGAGTTTAGGATTAGGGTTAATTGTTTAGGGTAAGGGCTAGACATTAAAGGTTAGGGTCAGATGTTTGGGGTTAGGTTTAAGGTTGGGTTGCCTGGGATAGGGTTGGGGAGTAGGAGTAGTGCAGTGTTTTAGTTTCATCGTCTTGCAGCGACTATAACGTAGTCCTTCTTTCCTTCGATGTCTAGAAGGCAAACAATCTCAATTTATCTCACGGATATTGTGTGTTTGTGTGTGCATGTGTACAGCCTGTTTTGACATTAGTACAAATTGCAAATTTCCTCAAAGTGATAGGTCTACACATTGTTCTGTCAGTAATATGTAGCAGCCGTCGCTATCTTCACTCTTCCCACACACATGATAGCACTTCACACTTGTTGTTCAGTCAAATATAGTGCGTAACCAAAATTGGATAAAATTTCGCTATTTTTAGAAAATGTGGTAATATTCCATCCTCTGTGGAATGTGGAGTATAATATACGTGAGATTTGTTGAAATTGTGATTGTAGTTTTGTGCCCAATGTGTGTGATGGGGGCGGGGTAAATTATATAGCCTGAGTCCATATAGTCCTCAATTGGTAGTAGCATCACAGCTCATAGCGGCTGTTGCTTGATAGCCTGTGACTGAATCTATGCACTCGACGAAATTTTCGAAAGTGGGTTGTCATGAGATTGCTACTGCCAAACGCTGCAGATCGAACTTGGAGATGGTTTATAGCGAACTGAAATTGGCATTAAATGGCTTGCAGGATGATTAAGATAGGCATAGTCCAATTGGGCGTGTTGGAAGAAAAGTCTCATTGACACGTAAGGACAGCATTGCAAAGAGTGGCAGATCCTAATTCTAATTAAGTGTTAGAATAAGTTCACGGGCTGGCGACGGGTGCGTAGGGACTATGTTATAGTCCTGGCAGGGGGAGACTATGAACTAAAACACTGCACTACCCCTACTCCTCAACCCTATCGGCAGGGGCAACCCAGACCTTAAACCTACCCCAAACTCGACCTAACCCTAAATGTCTAACCCTCGCCCTAAACATGGTAGAGAGCCCAACCCTAAACCTAACAGTAACCCTAAATTCTAACCCAACCATAACCCTAAACCGAACATACAATTCAATCCGGAACCCACCCAAACTCCAACCCTACCTGGCGGTACGGCTGAACCTAACCATTTAACTTGTAGGCGTTTCCGCAAAAGCTCTAACCCTATCGGCGTGGCTGGTCGTGAAAAGCTAAAATTACCATCAATCAATAGTTTATTTCTTCTCATGAGAATATAGCGAAGATACTGATGAATACATATTATGACTAGGGTTAGGACGTGAAGAGGGGGGAAACAATTAAGGATGAAATAATACATTAGGGGGTGGAGATTTAACGAAACATGTTTGTTATTTGTTGGTTCCTATATTTTGGTTGGCATATTATTTTAGGGCCATGGCTCCAGCGGCTAAGGAGGGGCTGCGACGTCATGATACCGAATTTCGTGGGTTCGGAACCGTTTGCGGCCATGTGTTGTGCACTTGGGCAAGCACTTTATCTTTCTCCTCTTCGACCCAGCGATTGTCGGTAGCTGTTATGGGGGATATTACAATCTAAGGTCGATAGTATTGTGAGGTTGGCCAGCTGCGGCCTAGATGAAGCGAAATGAATTGTGAGATTTCCTGACGGGCAGCGGTAATAATAATAGCACAGCGCCGTGATCTTATGGCAATCACTCCTCATGGCATCACATGTTGTCCATTTAAAGTTCTGCAGAAAATTCCAGAACAAGGCTGCAAGGTTGATCTGTCGGGTCATGAGGAGGGCACATATCTCCTTATCTTTGACTTAAGCTTCATCATTGCTCCTTGTCCACAACTTGTCATTTCAAATGATTAATGGTTCATTGTGTCATGACTCGGGCAGCACCAAAATACTTTCTTCTGATATTATTTTTCACCATACCGTCCAAGCGTTATCTACTGTCGTCTGCTTTATTAAACCAGACATCCACATTCCCTAGAACAAAGCGTGGTTTTGGTGACAGAGCTTTCATCACAGGTCGCTTGGTCCAAAAGCTCTGGAATAATCTTCCCATCCATATCAGAGAAGCCCGTGTGCCATATTTATACTTTCAAAAGCTTCTTAAAAATCTTTTTTTTTTCCGTACGGATGCTAAGTTTTTCTTGTTTCTTTTTCTCTTGGTGTAGTCTTTGTATAGCGCTTTGATTTTGCAATTTGATAAAGGCGCACTTATAATATATTTATGTAATTTAATGATGGTATGTATGTGTATGTATAGGCATGCTCTTTATAAAACCAATATAAGTGGTATTTATTAATTATAAATTATTTTTGTTTGTTTTTTCGTTTTGTTTTTAAGCATAGCCGGCCGAGGAAAATTTTGACCATCCGCCCTCAACTTTTGATTGAACGACCGTAACACGGTTGTATCGCGGGTACTTTCTGAATCTAACGCTTTACGAAAAACGAGGTAAACTACATCAATATCGCACCATCTTCGAGTATTTTTGTCCACATTCCATTTATCTCAGTGAGTTGGGTGACAACGTAACGACCCTGTCTGAATCCATGTTGGTTCTGATCTTTCATCAATGATTCCATCACTTTACATATTGAAGTTAGGCTAACAGGCCTATAGTTTCCCAAGCTTCCGCAGCACTTCCCTTTTTGAAGATTTGCTGTAACCTCTGCTATCTTCCAACTTAGCTGGAACATGGTCCCTCATCCATGTGTTGACTTCCTTCCTGAATATTATTGAAAGTGGGCGGTGCCAATTCCTTTACATGCTCTTTCAACACCTGTGAGCAGTCCTTCAGGGCCGCGAAGATTTTTAGAAGGTAAGCTCTGTATTGTTCACAACGACTCTCTTCTTCGACTAAATTGAACATTGGTGAGTTTTCTCACCATTTCACATCACATCGGGATCAGATATGTCCTCTAGATCTTCCTTCGTGAAACACTTGAAATAATGAATTGAGAATATCACTGGAATGTTGCATAAGATTTCCATCTTCTTTCAAAAGATCCCACAGTTTGGTTTTAGTTTGGGATCTAACATATTCCAGAAGGCTTTTGATTTCGCTGTCTGTTGCGTACTTCCTCTTGGCTCTTCTCACCTCTTTTGTAGCTTCATTTCTTGCAATACAGTGTACGCCACGTAAAGATCTTAGTCTTTAGATCTAGTATAGCGCTTCCACGCATGTATTCTTCTTACTTTTCTGCATAGCCCTCTTATTATGCCATAATGGTCTTGAATTTCTGCTTTTTTTTTCACAAGCTGTTCTCTTCTTATCGTAATTTCCTTTGTTATAGAGGTATCGCCTTAGTATTGTTTCGCCATCAGAATGGGACATCCCAATTGGTGATGAGCAGGTTACATGAATCGCTCTTTCCCATGGGCTCCTACACTTTCACTTCTTGAATAGTGCGTCATCATTAGTAATCACAAGGTCTAGAAGGCTACTCCTTGACCTCTCTATACCTGTATCAATCGACTAGCTGGTGAAGGTATGATTACCTGAGGCAGTCAATTAATAATTTGAATTTCCAATGGCTTTCACCTTCGCTTGATGTTCCATTCTTCCATACGTTCAACGGGTAATAAAATCTCAAATTATAAGTAAGATGGGAATAATTTCTTTCACAGGCGGTGTTGATAAAATCAATAAGATTTGTCATTGTTTGCATCTGGAGAGCTAGGACCCTCCATAAATACGCCAGATTAGTAGTTTTCTTATCTTCATCTTGTAATCTGACTTCACACCATATGCTTTCACTGAAGTCTGATTTGTCAACTGTTAACTGCTTTTGCATTTAATCCTTTCTTGAAAGTTGTACAAACTCCTTTCCTCCTTGTCCTGTTAGAAAAACATAGTCATAGGCATTCCATACTCAAGTTCCACTTTAAATCTAATTCAACACGAGTCTTTGGGGGAGACTTCTTCTTTATTGCTACTATATCTAGGATTGTGTAGGACACTGTAGCTAAATCAATTCACTCTTTTATTCATAAATTGTCTTATTGGTATATAAACAAACAATTCCACTTGATGTTTTGACTACCATACATATCACTATCACTATCCGTTGCTGTGGCTTTGCAAATTTCTTGGCTAATGGGAGTGCTCAAATCAGGTCTACTCATCAAACACTTTACACGGTGCGTCCCGCTGGCCCAAAACCTCCTTCTGAACACATTAGCTACGAAAAGGATCATGCAGTAGAATGTAGATCCTCATCACAGGAGCCGTCACTCCCGCTACCTTACGCTCATCGTCCTTAACATTGTCAGTGATTATCAAACCACTTTCTGTTTCCAAAATTTTGATTTGCTAACCGCAGAAACTTCTGCCGGTACTATTGGGATCCATTCTAACATTTGACCTTTCGTAATTATCAAGTTCCTCCCTCACCATCGTCCCTCTTCTTCTCCTCAATTCCTTTCTTAAGACTTGTTATTTTCTCTCTTGTTTTGGAGTCATATCCGGGGTTGAGAACACACGTCTTTTCCACTTGTGTGTTTTTCCTGAGGGTTTTGCATTTCTCAGTGCCTGTATTTTTCTTTTTACTGAGTCAGGTTAAGCTTTCAACTTTTCATCAACCTATGGCCTTCGGCAGTCCTTTTCCAAGCTTACTGCAGATAAGAATACAGCATCATTAACCCCCTATGTCTGCCAGCATTGGGTTACAACAGCAACATCTTGGTTCTGTCCCTTGCATCTAGTAACGATGACTCCGGTACCTGGTTGTATAAGTATTACAATTCCTACTTCTCTCATCTACTCATCAACTGCATGCTGGACCTTATCATCAATTGAGTTCTCAATCTTTTCAACTCTTGTATTTAGATTATCTATATCAGATCGGCATGCTACTTTTCATCCTTGAACACCCACCTAAAACTTTTGACAGGTTTTTACTCGTCGGTATTGCAGAAGCACACATGGCGTACCGATCGCGGGGGCAGGGGGAAAGTTGCCCCTCTGGCTCGAAAAGCGGGACGATATGGGCAAAATGTGATTTTTATCCTTTTTCGTGTAATTTCAACCAATTTTTAGGGCCAAATTTGGGTAAAATTAAAGAAATTTAGGCAATTTCGCGCAGCTAAACGCGCGCATTTTGTCAAATCAGACTTAATTGAGCAATCACCGGGACGATTTAAACGAATTTGCCCCCTCTGGGGAAACGACTTGAAATTTTGCCTTCTGGATCGACTGCCTCGTACGCCACTGCTTTATGACGACTTACATGGCCCACACAAAGCCAGGTATTTTATCCTCCATGGCAATCATAACCCTGTTCTGGAACCCCTGTAACAATACCAAAGTGCTGCAGCATCAAGTGAAAAAGGGCCTTAGATTTCTACCAACCAGGGCGGAATAATAACTTTGCAATCCTAGCTAAAAATGATCATTGGTTGTGCTAGGTCATGAAAAATACGTGATACACAAATGAAAAAGATGGCAATTGCATAAACCACATTTTCGCTAATGGCCGCCATTTAAAGGTAATATACACTACATGGGACTAGTGTTGGAATGTATGTTTGTCTGGGTCAGAGGTTAAATATACATTGCCAAATTGTCTGAGTCATGGCAATTTATATACCACTACTTATTTTTCAAGAGGCCCCCGCATCTTCGTCACAGAAACCTATATTTCGTATAACCTAAGAAGATGAGTTTTGTGTCAAACATGAATGTTTTGCTGTCAATTAGTTCAATAAACTATTCTCAAACCTGTAGGATGAATCTAAAGTGATATGGATTTGCATTTGTCACTATTTTTTTTCCAATATGCCCATCATTTTAGTACAAGTACCCAAGAGTATTAACTCACTGCAAATGGCTAAAGCTTAATGGTGGTAAAATATATTACCCAGATACTTGAAATTAATACCAACACAGAATCCTTCAGTAACTCCCCTTAGAACTTCCTACCCTAACTAACTGCCTTTATGGTCCCTATGGAACGGAAAACCACCCCCAAAATGACTACTATTAGTTGCACGCAGTGGCGTAACGGCTTGCCCGCTCTGAGGGTGAAAATTTCCCAGTCTTGGAAATTTTCCCTCTAGGGGGGGTCAAAAGCCAATTTTTCCCAGTCATAGGTCTAAAAAATGGTGATTTAGCATGATTTTTGGGCAAATTTTCTTCTTTCCCGGCCAAAGTCTTCAGGGGGGCAACCTGCCCCCCTGCCCTCTCCCCCGCCTGTTACGGTTACGGCCACTGGGGGGTGCATTGACCCATACCATTTAATTGTTCCGAAATTCGGGCCATTTCACTCTTGACATATCTGAAAATAAAATGTATTTCTATTAAAATACAGACAGCCTAAATATAAAAATCCCATGCAATTCCAGATATATGTTTGGGTGAATACTTAGGAGTAGTTGTCACGTTCTATTTGGTGTCACATTGGTAGTCCATGAATAACATGAATCGCACGACTCACTGACAGTTTTGAGAATTTGCTGTTTAAAATCCTTTAATAATACCTAAAAAACATCCACTTTGGTCACCAAAATCGTCATCCAGTGCTGTAATAACATGAGGTATAACGCTTTTGGTCTTTTATATATGTTGACCTCTTGGAAAATAGTGACGTATGAAAACTGCCATTACTTTTATATTCATCTGACAGCTTTGTAAATCAAGTCCCCACAGAAAGTTTGGAATATTTTTTTTAACTCATAGTATTTCTGAATTTATTTGAGAATAATGTTGCTAATTTTGTGATCAACCAAAGCTCTTTGTTTTTAGGCTTAAATCCCCCTCAGTGCGGACCATACCTGGGTTTGAAGCTGAGTTATAGCCCTTAGAAGGTGCAGGGTAAAAAGGAAATGTGGCCAAATCTGGCCTGACAAGACGCTATTAAGCTGATGATTCTCAATACACTCATGACATGAAAGAAAGACATTAGGACGATGGATTAAACAAGCATGATATTAACTTACCCTAATAACGAGTTGATTCCTCCGTATTCTCCTACGACAGGCCGGACCTCGTCCCATGCTGTTCCAGTCTCCTCACTCTGTCCTAGGTAGGCAGTTCCGCATTCCTGTATCAGTATTCGACGCAGCTGTGCCAAAGTTGCTGCACTGTCACCCTTTTTGTGCGGCCTGCCCGCACGACCTAAACTGATCCCCTAATTTTCGATGGGATTCAGATCTGGGCTGACCGCTGGCCACTTTCATTCGCTCTACTCCATGATTTTGAAGACGTCATCAAATTAATTCTTGCGCTGTGTGGACGGCATTATCATCTTGTAATACAGCATTCGTCCAAGGTTCTGCAGATATGGTGAGTGCAATTGGTCAAGACTCATCACGATACCGCTCAGCATTTAATGTTCCTCAACCAAACCATTTCCCTCGTCTTCCAGTCATGGTAAATCCGGCCCAAACCTGACACTGTCCCCGTGGTATGCTGACACTCAATGTAGCAATCGGAAAAATCGTTCTCCTCGTCGCTTCAAGACTCTGACTCTGCCGTCAACGTTTTTTCAAACAGATTTTGCTTCATCGCTGAACATGTTTTCTCCAACTGTTCAGTTTCCACTGCAAATGTTGTCTATACCAGCGCAAATGAGCCTGCCTGTGAAGGTAAATCATTTGAGGCTTCCGGCCTGTCTTCTTTCCTCAATGATCTGCGTTGAAGTTGTTTCTTATTGCTTGTTGAGAAAGATCTCTGCCATATCGTTGTCGATATCGTCTCTGCAAACTCAGCTTGCTGGTGATCTCCTGTTCCGCAAAGCACACAGGGTTATGAAACAACCCCTATCCCGTTTGTGGATGGTCTGACGCGCCGCTTCTTGGTCCGTCTTTCACTTCCCTGTGTCCCTAAATGTGGCATCAATTTCGAAACGCACTTTTTGTGCAACCTCTGTCTGAGATTTACCAGCTTTCAATTAAGCTTCCAATTGCCGACTTTAGCCACATAAGATAACCATAGCCATGATGATGTTCTCTGTAGATACCAACATCAAATGACCACTTTGAAGAAGAGTCATGAACCCGAATCATGTGCATTCATCCTTGATCAGACACCTGTTCAAATCATGTTTTTTCATTTCAATAATTCAAAAGGCAATGAATGAAGCCCCTACAACTCTGCAATCAATAATGGTAACCAAGGAGAGATCAGATCAATATCTAATTGGCTGAGGGAGAGCCCATATTTTGCACATTTTCTTCTTCCTAACCCTGTCCCCTTCTAAGGCATTAACTTCGCTCCAAACCAGGTATGGGTTCCAAATGAGGTGTCCATTTTAAGCCTTAAAGAACATCCCTTTGTAAGTGATACTATATTTCACATTTTCTAAAATAAATTCATAATGATATGGTTAAAAAAATTTCCAAACTTCTGTGGTGACTTTAGTTTTATTGAACTCCTTGACCCCAGATATCTTTAATTTGACCCTACAATCGCCTTCAATTCTATTATTTAAGAATGTTAAGTTTGTGCAATCATGTCAGCCATCTTGGAAAATATCGGCACATGCAACATTTTTTAGTTTGGGGAATTATGTTATTGAACTCCTTTGACCCAGAAAAAAACATTTTTTTACACCAAATTGTCTTCCTAGGTGTTTTTGGCTTTAAGATGGCTCCATTTGGAAAATGGCGTCGTATGCAAATGCCACCAACCGACTTTTAATTGGTCATCACACCCTTTTCATGCCCTCCACCTCCATACGGTCCATTTTAGCTAGTGTGAATGTTATTATTCCCTGGCTCCCGTTACCACTCCTCCTACAACGGGTTGATCTGCAGCACTACCAGCATGTCCATATTGCGCAGAATCACACGCAAAGCTTTTACATCTCATTGACTTCACCTTTGCACCCAGCACAAGTATACAAATCACCACATCATTACACTCAACTTCAGTAGCAGTACCTTAGTGCGGCTTTTTTGCTTAGATTTCTCTTTGACTTTTGCTTGACACTGATACTTACTCTGACTTGACAAGAGGTTTGCGGACCTGGCGAGGGGGCATTACGTGCATTTCTTGCTCGTTGATGCACTCAGGGTACACCCGAGGCAATATACACTTTGTAGTTTTGTCTTCTGTGTTTAGGCAGCCTATAGGTTTTTCTTATCAGTCATAGAAATAAAATTGTGCATACAAATCCATAATAACTTCTGACCCGCTAATTTATAGCGACAGCTAAAAGAATCATGTATGGCTTCTGTATGGCAGTGCACTTCACATCGTCTGATCGTAGCATTGCACCAATTGGGCTCAAAGCATTGGATCACTTGCTCAAAAACTTGGACTTCTTATATGAAACCTTTCCCGAAAAAGACCAGTACTCGGTTACGCCGGATGTTGGTACCGATTGGATTAGTTGCTAGTTAGGAGGTTGCAATGTCCTAAGACCCTTCTCTTTCAAAGATGTACTTATTAGGCTCTCTCAACTTAAAATAATGCTGGTACCCGCCGGGGGCCGTCGCCGCCTGCGTGACTCCAGCTGAGACTAATCAACATGCTGTCTTGATTACTTGTCGACTTGCCAGATACCGCACAATCCCCCACGAGTTTGATCATCGCAATGCAAAAATGCGAATTTGCTGCAACTTTAACCATATTTTACAAAAAAATTCTAGAGGGTGTCCCCGAAAGTATATTCACCATTTTGGTTAGAAATATG
>JAMKCH010056775.1:0-19959 GCA_023653785.1 Ophioderma brevispina | reverse complement strand
ACAAGAAGGAATTATAGATTTTTTCAAAGAATGCCCCGTTAATAGGCCCATGTGACTTTGACCGCCAAATCTGTGAACAACCCCCTATGGACCTTGGTCGCGGTTCTTCTACCAAGTCTATGATTATAACAATTGATTTGTGGCACAAGAAGGAATTATAGATTTCACAGCATGGCCCCTTTAATAATCGCCCATGTGCCCTTTGACCCAAATCTGTGGAACACCCCACATGGTCCTTGGGTAGCGGTCTTCTAACAGTCTAGTGATTATAAACAATTTGATTTGGTTGGGCACAAGAAGGAATTTATAGATTTTCAGTGAATGCCCATTTAATATTGTCCCACATGACGTTGACCCAATCTGTGAACCCCATAGATGGACCTGGGTCAGCGGTTCTTCTAACCAAGCTAGTGATTATAACAATTGATTGTGGCACAATAAGAATTATATAGATTTTCAAGGAAGCCCCTTTAATCGGCCCCGTACCTTTGACCCAAGTCTGTGAACACCCCACATGGCCTGTGGGTCAACGATTATTCTGACCGATTTTCGCTCCAATCGGCCCAAGCGTTTGCAACAAGATGCATTATGGCCAGTGTTAACAGACAGATTTGATAGATAGATAGTCCAACACATGCATAACAATAGCTCTGCATACTACGTATGCTGAGCTAAAATGTACCATTATTGCTCTAGTGATAGAGTTTTCAGGTACAGAGAATAAAAGTCAAACAAACATGAAAATCAACATTTTTTTTAAACACTGAAAGCTCAACAACAAACAAACCAAAATGCTTCAATGTCAAATGGAAAATGTAAATCTTCAACAACAAAAATCAATCATCCCCATGAACTTCAAAGATAGGTTATCCTCATTATTGCAACCACCTCATTCTGATGGGGATCACAATCTGATACCAATACCCAAGGTCATAGGCACAATAAAGGAGCAATTTTATATGAAAGTTCTCTTTACTTGTATTATTTGGAATAGGGGTTACTATGAATTGGGCTGCACTAGGAAGCCACAACCATTATTCCAGTAAAAATGGAACTATGTTTTTGAGAATAAAAAATTACTAAAAGAGATACTCAGCCAAAACAAATTGTTGTATTGGAGTACGGGCCATGCAAATGGGTAGGGTGGGCGGGCGGATTTTTTTTTTTTTTTCATATGCGATTACTACAGCAAAATCACACACATAGTCTATGTAGGTTATTTATTGATACTTTTGACTCTTATTATTGAAAATCTTAACGAAGTTGCCAAATTACACCAGAACACAAAAAATATTGAGATCGTAAAATCAGGGTACAAACACTTAAAAATAAGAGTTTTGAAAATCAATTAAAAAAAAATTAGGGTAGGTATACTTTTTGTACAGGGCTTGATTTTTAAAATTAGGGTCGGGGCGGTTTACTCCAATACAACAATTTTTTTTGTGGCTCAGTTATGGTACTGGATCCTAACCCTATTAGCACCCTGCATATGCATATATCTGGGCTGGAATGTAACACATAAAAGTTTTTGAGTAAAGCATTTTTGTTGAAACTTGCCCAAAGTAAAGCATTTTGTTTTATTGATGAGACATTGAAATTACAAAGTCAATTGACACTGTGTAGAAGACTAGTCACCAATCTGGTAAATAGTCCCTGATAATTCAACATAATTTATTTTGGTTAGGATATTTGACATCTACTCTACTGTCACAATGAGGTGAAACAAGCGTATAGTACTGTCACCTGTAACTTGTAGGACTGGGTTTATAATTATGTAATCCTATTTTACAATATAGCGTCACTATGAACATGTAAAAGATCAAAATTCAAATTAAACATCGCACTATATTTGACCGTGCTGTCATATCTCAAACTGAGGAAGCAATAACTTTCTTATTTGCATTATTGTGCCAATTATTGAGTTTTCCCTTCAAAAAGAAAACCTGATTAAAAACAACTAAAACCGAAATAATTTTTTAATCAATTAACAAATGCTGCCTCCTCACCTAGAATTTCACCACTCTTTTGTTCAGATCTAGATTGGTATCTTTATGTGCCTTCAAAAATGAACATTATGCGATTCCCTAAAATAGCACCAATAAAAAACTGCTGCACACTCTCCAGGTCTTGTCAAAATTGATATCCACAATCACCAATGTGACAGTTATGACATTGTAATGAACATAATGAGGTCAAAGTCATTTCTGGGACAACTCCTGTATAGCAGAAACAATCACTTGTGTGAGGAATGTGCTAAACTGACAAATAAACATGCCATCAGCCAGGCTGCACTCAATGTGCTAACCACAACCTATCATAAAACCTAGGCATCTGACTGTGATTATACACTTGACACCACTGACGTCAATTCATAATCCTTCCAACAGCTGATTGACTGACATGAGTTCCATGCATAACACTGGGCCCATATGTTGTAACACAGCTGTGTGGCTTGGATTCTTCCAGGGCACAAACAAACTTCTAAGATCAATGAAATAGGAACCAGGCCATTTACAAGTGCAAACCATTACCAATATATTGGCATGTGAGAACCCTGGGATACAAGCAGATTGGAATGGCCATTGCATATTTGGTAGCTTCTTTCTATGAGGAGAGAAAGGCCTGTCATGCAAAGCAATGTTGCAATGCCATTGGCTTCACCCCATTGGCTGGGTGTTTCGTTTGACGTCAAAACGACAAGGGGACATCAGGGCTGGTGTGCAAACCCCCACGGCAGCCGGACATCCATGGACACTACTATCAACAATTCATTTAATAATAGATTGCCCGCATCATTACACAGTGGTGTATTTTTTAGCATCTTACAGAATGTAAAATAGACGCGATCTGCATGTAGTACAGCACTCGTAAAATCTACGTTTGCGTGTAAACATGGTGCTACAACTACAACTCCGGCTAGGTGAGTAGTAGAAATGTTTCTAGTAAAAGTTTCCCACCACGTTCAAATTTTTTCAAATTTCTTTTTCAGAAACTTGCATTTGGTTTTTGAAAAAGAGGAAAACAATGAGTTAATGGGGGGGGGCTGTGGTTTGTGTCTTGCTGTTGTTGCAAGTTAATTTGTTTTATTTTGGCTTGTTTTTTTTTACAATTTTGTTTTATTTTTTTGTGGGGGCAGGGGAGAGGCTCATTTGGCACTTTGTGGCAATTATGATCCAGATTATTATTTTAATTTTTCCAGCATTGAAAAAGGCCATCATTGCACTGAAACAAGTCAGATCTAAACTGCAATGCCCTTTTGCCTTCCAAGTGGTGATGGAAAACTCTTTAAAAATCATTATCTACATTATATTAGTGGTGCTCTGAATGCTGTTTTTTATTTTTTGCACCTTATCTTTCATTCTGTCATTTGAAATGTAGATTTATTTCATAAAATATGTCCTTTTCTTTATTTGAGTTTTAGGGCCACAAAATTTGAACATGTACATCAACCAATTTCAACTAAAAGTAGTCACTGACATTAATTACATGCAAATATCATCAATGGGGGGGAGCGCAAACCCTTTACCCATTTTTGATAAATGAGAAATGGGGCAAAATTCTGGCTTTAATGTGTGGTCTTTAGATCACGTCACACCAAGGGTCATGTATTGGCACTCACACACAATGTATTTGTGCTGGGCTGGGTTGTGCATTTTTTCCCTCTATAACTATTTCCCTGGGCAAAGCCATAAATGCCCACAGGCACACACAACCTCAACTTGAGTTCTGAGCAGTGATAACCCCTGCAGGCACGCATCAGCACTTAAATTTCTTTCATGATCACCGAGTCCTGAGGGTTGCTGCCCAGGCGGGACACACATTGAGGTACACTAAATTTGCGATTTCTTACTGGCAGCTGGAAGGCCTATCCATCAGAGGACGCGTTTTTTGGCTCTGGATTAAGTCCAGGTAGCAACTAGAATTTCGTGGTTCTCAGCTCAGCTTTTGCGCTTGCTATATTCAAAGAATATAAAAGCAGTGGCCGCCCACCTAAAACAAAAAAAAAAAAAAACAAAAATCTTACAAATTGACCACCTACTGACCTTTGATGACCTTGGCACTGACTTTGACCTCAATCCACTGAGGGTCCCAATGGTGCACCTATGACTGCAAGTTAAACTTCACCTTTCAATGGAAGTCCATTTTACAGTTTTAAGCCTATTTTTAATTGACCTCACATGACCTTTGACCTTTGCATGTGACCCTTGACATCCTTGTATGTGACCTTTGACTCATCAACATATGGAGGGATCCCATGGTGCCCTATGACACAAGTGTTGGTCGCAATTGAACTTCAACTTTCAATTTAGGGTCCAATTTTAAAAACTTAACAGTTTAAGTGACAAATAACACCACATACAACACACAACACAAAATCATGAATCAAATGCAAAGTGGTCCTGCCAGCAATAGCTGGTGCCCAACAAAAATACTGCCTATATACTTCTATATTGGTCTGAAGCCGCAAATGATAGGAGTCAAGCATTTCCTAGAGGTGTTTTCAAGCTATTATTTCCCCCCCCTAAACTAATTGTTGATGGGTCAGAAGTTCAACTCGAGTGGCATGATTGAGATCTAAATGACCTAAGTTTCTTTCCTGTAGACATCAGTTTTCCAACTACCTTATGATTCACATTTTTGTTCAAACTTTCTTAAGAATTTTTCCTGTAACCCTCTTCTTGTTGTGATAGTTTTCCTAGAAATCTGTGGTAATTGTCAAGTCTACAGTGTACATGAGGTAAATGACTAATAAAACTTCCTCAAGATAAGGCTGGCTTATCAGATCACTGGAATAATGCACAGTATAAAACTTGACAGTAAATAATTACGCTTACTTCCACAGATCCACTATTATAAGAAAGCTTAGCTCATGGAGAAAGCTCCGAGTTTAGCCATTTGGAATTTTCATGTGAACAAATATGATGGTTATGTGATATTCAAGTGGCCAATTTTGATAGCATGTTTTAGAGCCATTTAAAATATTATAAGGGTTGTTTTACAATCAGGGTACCTCTTGGCTGAATACTACAATGTGACCCATAAAAAAACAACGTCTGTACTTTTTCATAAATTGTACTTGCCAACGTAAAGACCACCAAAAACACTACCTACAGCCGCAAATAAACCATTTGAAATGCTTGATGACTAACAAAAATATGTAATATGTATGAAAATGCTTAAAATCACTGTACTCAATTGATGTAGGCTAATATTTGAGGGATCCATCACTGCATAAAGAACATTTAGGACAACATCAACATCAGGATAACATTTGAAGCAAGGTAATTAATTTCCAGAAATCTTAAAAGATGTGGACCTTTGCGAACAGATGCCACCAATTGAAATTTTTTTTCAGTGAGTAAATTCCGTCAAAAAATGTCTCTCCGAATTTAAGATAATAAAGCTTAGAACTTTTTAAAATTGACAGATTGATTTGTGCGTATTGCTCAAAAACTCTATATTTATTGTTCTACACATTGTAATAAACACATGATGGCTACCCATTAAGTTTTCCTGTATGACATGATTAAATGTTAGAAGTCAGTGTTCCGTCAAAATCGGTCCTTTCCGAAAACATGAGGTTTCATCTAACCATAAAAATTGTTCCTGAACACATCACAACTCCAAATTTTGAAAATACTGTTTGAATTATTACATACAAAAACACATTAATACTGAAAATAATCAACGCACTTTGTTTTTCACACCCAAATGTAGAAATGAATGATGTTTCCGTCAAATTTGTCCTACCAGAAAAATGTTATAACATTTCATCAATCTAAAAATTGTCACGAAGAGTGACGCTCTCAAATTTTGGAATTATAATTCTGGCTTGCCTACAATGCAAAAAATCAATATTGAATATTAATCATGAACACTCATTTTTCACCCCAATGAGACAGGCCGAGCGTACCATGATGTAAACAACCCATAACAATAATAAGTAGCACCTTTGTCACTTGGAATACCAATCACACAAAAAAGGGATGCCACACAGGAGCGTAGCCAGCCAGTGGTTCCAAGGAGGCAATGTCCCGGTAGGTGCATAAATTTCCCGATCAAAAGCAAAAATTCCCGGTTCGCAGGCAACGAATCCGAAAAAAGGCTATTTTAACATAAATCTCAGTGTTTTATTTCCCGCTTTTCCCTCAAAAACATTTTTCAGAGGGGGACAAATTACACAAATTTAACAACGACTTACCAAAATGTCCAGACATTCATACACATTCATACAGCTACAGGTACCATGTACAGAAATAGAGATTTCTTAGTCTTGCTCAGCAAGCTCAGGAGCAAGACTGACAAAAAGTTTTCCAGAGTTTGAGACTTCTTTCTTACTTTTCCTGTGAGTGATGACAGAGATTGTGCAAACCTAATTGCGCTTTTTTATCCGATAATCCGAGTAGTAATAGTAACAATTCATCCAAAATGCAATTAACTCTCCGTTACAACGCTAGCATATCTAAAGATTATTGAAGTTATCATAACACAGCCTAACTTCCTAGCAAAGCTCATTTCTGTAGTGTCACATCATCTTTTTTTTTCCAACAACATTTGATGTCATGAATTTGACAGTAGCTGAGTCAGAAATAGGCAGACTTGTTTCTAGTTCTACCACATATCAGTCACTTCCTTTCTATCCCTGCTACTTCCTGGATTATATGTCAAGCCGTCAAATGCTTTAACCACCATGACATCAACAAAGTCAAGTTTCACTCATTGTATTGTTTTGAAATGTCAAAATCAGATTCTTTTATATGGGACTCAACTACTATGACGCTACCTATAAAAACCAATACGAATGGATTTCCTGGTTTTTCAAAAACTTTTGTACTTTCAAAACCTAGTATGCGTCCACCCAAGCGTGCACTCAACAATGAATCCAGGAAGAGTGAAACTAGCTAACAACTTAGCTTGAAGAGGGCAGGGGCCCTTACTGCCCCAAAATGAATTGCTACTTTCCACAAAATAATACTAGGCTATAACACAAACAGTCCTCAATCACAAGCTACTTGAAACATGTTCTGCTATAGCATTTTGTCCTTATACTGACAGTAGGAAATGCCATTCAATCATGCTCTAATTACTTAATCTGCAGTTCTGTGATATAAATTAACAATTTCTACTGCAGGTATACACAGCCATGCCATGATGAACTATGGATGTACCCTTTGTTATGATTATAAATCAAAGTACAACTAGCACAACACTTGATCAAGTTTACATCAAGGGCAGTCCCTGCTGGGACTCTGATTGATTGATTAACCCAGTCAAGTATATGGCATGCCAATGACAACCAGCCAACTACCAGGCCAGCCACTCACAAAAGCTTCTAGAAGGTATCGCATGGTCACCCCTCCATATAAGGAAATGCCCTTACCGAATGGAAATTGTCTCGCGTGCCAGGCGTGTTGCTGCCTTGCCTATATGGAATGCCTGGTACTAAACATGGTGGGTCACCAGGGTTACCTGTCCCCAATAAGGCCAGGGGCTGGCTGCTGTGTTTCTCAATGACTCCTGTGTGAGTGTTTGTATACAACACTGCAGCCAATGGTGACTTTAATGTTGTCTGGTTTTCTATAGGGAATCCCTGACCTTATACTTGAGCAAGAGTGATTCCCAGGTTAGCTTGCCAACACTACCCTACGCTGCACAATAAACCATTGTGAAATTGCTTGCGGGATAACAACCAAATACTTGTACATATGTATGGAAAATGCTTAAAAACTCCCGTCTCATTTGATGTAGGCTTAATATTTGAGTAGATCATCAATGCATAAAGACATTTAGGACAACATTCAACAATCGGGAATAACATTTGAAGCAGTCATTAATTTCCAGAAATCTTAAAGAATGGGACCATTTGGTAACAAGTGGGCACAATTTGAAATTTAGTGGTAAATTCCGTCAAAAAATGTTCCTCTCCGAAGTTAAAGCTAATAAAAGCTTAAACTAAATTGACCAGAGGATTGGGTATTTGCTGTCAAAACTCTAGTTTATGTTCTACACATTGTAATAAACAAATGATGGCTACCCATTACGTTTTCCTGTTCAAATTGATCCAATGTTAGAAGTCAGTGTTTCGTCAAAATCGGTCCTTCCCGAAAAACATGAAGTTTCACTAACCATAAAAATGGTTCCTGAACACCTCCACCTCCAAATTTGGAACCCAAGACCTGTCTAGAATTATCACAATACAAAAACATAATATGAAAATAATCAAAGCACTTTTTTTTTCACCCAAATGTGGAAATGAACTGGATGTGTTCCTCAAAATCTTGTCCTTCCGAAAATGTAAACATTTCATCAATCATAAAAATTGTTCACGAAGAGGTGACGCCTAAACATTTGGGAAGGTTACTTCTTGGCTTGCCTACAATGAAACAATCAATATTGAATATAATCATGACACTTCATTTCTCACCCCAAATGAGACAGCCGAGGTTACCCTTGATTGTAATGAACAACCCATAACAATAAATTAATAGCACCTTTGTCACTTGGAATACCAATCACAAAAAAGGGATGGCCACACAGGCGCGTAGGCCAGCCCAGTGGTTCCGAGGGTAGGTGCATCAAATTTCCCAATCATAAGCAAAAATTTCCCGGCCACAGGGCAAAGAATCCGAAAAGGGCTGATTTAACATAAATATCACTGTTTTATTTCAAGTTCGTCCCCTCAACCAAACAAACTTTTTAAGAGGGGACAAATTACACCAAAGTTAACAAAGACTTTACCCAAAATGTCCAGACATTCATACCATTCATACATGCTACACTGTACCTGTACAGAAATAATGATTTCTTAGTTCTTGACTATAGCAGCAAGCTCAGTTAGCAAGAACTGACAAAAATTTTCCAGAGGTTGAGACTTTGAGTGAAGACGAGATGTGCCCACCTAATGTGCTTTTTGTATCCGATAATCCGAGTAGTAATAGTAACAATTCATCCAAACTGCATTAACTTTACAACAGCTAGCAATATCTACAGATTATTGAAGACTATCATAACAAGCCAATTCCCTAGCAAAGCTCATTTCTGTAGTGTCACATCTTTTTTTTCCAATATTGAGTCCTGAATTGACAGTAGGAGTCAGAAATAGGCGACTTGCTTATAGTTTCGACCAAATCAGTCACTTCCTTTTCATCCCTGACTATTCCTGGATTATATGTCAAGCCGTCAAATGCTTTAACCACCATGACATCAACAAAGTCAAGTTTCACTCATTGTTATGTTTTGAAATGTCAAAATCAGATTCTTTTTATATGGGACTCAAATATATGACGATACCTAGAAAAAACCAATACGAAGGATTTCCTGGTTTTTCAAAAACATTTGTTACTTTACAAAACCCTAGTATGCTCAACCCAAGCGTGCACTCAACACTGAATCCAGGAAAGAGTGAAACTAGCTTAACAAAATTAGCTTGAAGAGGGAAGGGGCCCTACTGCCCCAAAAATGAATTGTACTTCCACAAAATACATACTCGGCTATAACACAAACGTCCTCAATCAACAAGCTACTTAGTACTTGAAAGTCATGGTCGATATAGCATTTTGTCCTTATACTGACAGTAGGAAATGCCATTCAATCATGCTCTAATTACTAATCTGCAGTATGTGATAAAATTAAAACTTCTACTGCAGGTATACACAGCCATGCCATGATGAACTATGGATGTACTTTGTTATGATTATAAATCAACGTACCACTAGCACAACAATTGATCAAGTTTACATCAAAGGGGCGTCCTGCTGGGACTCTGACTTCGATGATTAACCCAGTCAAGTATATGGCATGCCATGAAACCAGACTATAGTGCGTCCCGTGCACATAGAGCCACTCAGCATAAGGAGACCTCGTGAGAGGTTATGTGCGCTAGTCTACGCCAGCTCCATTGGTGCGATTTACCATGCCCGTCTTACACTGCCATGTTTTGTGAGATATTGTCTGCTACCTCCGCACGTTCGGCCAGTTGCTTCGGCGTTGCGCCTGTGCTCGTATTATCGGAATGCAGTGGTGCAATCCTATCACGATGGGCCGTCACTCAGGGTGACCTGAGCCCCAAGCAATTTTTTGTGTACAGCGGGCTGGACTGCCTGTGTGCTGTTCTTACAGACACTCCACTGTTGTGTCTATTGTGTTGCGCCTCATTTATTTTTATTCTTTTTTTTTCAGCGCACTAATGGTGACCTGTGTTATATTGTTTGTTTGATCTGGTTTTTGTCTCATATGCGCGACCCTCCCCCTGACCGTTTACCCTGTCACATTTCTGTAGTCCGAATTGACGTGATTCCCTTATTAGCGCCCCCCTCTAGTTTCCCCATTTTGCTTCATTCCCCCCTCTGTCTGCCATTTGTGTGTCTTGTTCACTACTGACACACGGTTATTTTTTTACCTAACACGTTCCCCACCAAGTAACCACAAGCAGAGGCCCCACATAGGTTGCCAACTTGCAAATCCCTGAATATGTGAATAACTCGGTGTGATCGTGTTCCTTGGCTTTCAAGAACTTAAGTCCTACAAAACTGAATATCTTGTGTCACTATAATTTTTTTCCCAAAGTGAGACCCCCCCAACCCATTCACTCGCGTAGTTGATTGATCAAAGTGCCACAACATTTGGGTATGAATGCAACCATCTATGACTCCCTTTATCCACGATTCTGTTCTGGACCGGAAATTAGGCTGATCACGTCACCACATTGTTTACATCAACTTCCATTAACACCAAGTCAAGTGCACATAAATATGCCACAATAAAAAACATGTCGATACATTGCACTACACAGTTTGACGTGCTTGGAACCTCAAAGACCAACAAACCATATACAAAACCGCTTTTGTTGCCAAATGTTTCTGTATTTAATAAACCTTTTTCGGCCTTACTTCTTGGTTGTTTCTGCGCCAACAAACAATAAAGCAGTACTCATTCCTGCACACTGTTTGAACTGTTATCGTCGGAATCTAGTCTGTAGTTGAGTCTAGATTTAGACGTACACATCAAACCTCTCTCGTTTTAATACATCGTACAAAGGATTTCGAGATATCGCTGTCTCACCAAGGTCACGAGTTTACGACGGTGAGATTGGCGCGTTCTTTTTGCTTTCCCCTCGCGAGATTGTCCACCCCCACGGTGCTGTCGAGTCAGTGTGACGTTGCCCACCCGCTTTTCACATACGTTTGCGGTCATCAGAGGCAATTTCTGGTGCACCTCATATGAGCCTGGACTCAGTCCCCGGTTCTTTCTGCCACCCAAGTCATGAAGTCCCCACTGAAGTTAATCATTGTGCAATACTGTGAGAAATGATCAATGGCTAACCCGTTGGTTTGACTGTACTGAAATTGGGTCAAAGTTCACATAGGGGTCATCAAGTGGAACTTTGGAATTATCTCAAATCAGCGACTGGGTTGTTTAGTACAACAAAAACCATTTAAATCTAAATGAGCAAAAACGTGGGCATTCACTTTTTAAATATTTTTACAAATGCACGTATAGGCCACTATTATTACCCACTTATAGGCTCACTCAGTACAATAATTGTTATCTGGCTCACACACCCACATGCGCAGGTATGCACACATGCGCAACACTGTCACACATACAAGTAGGCATGCACATCATACACAAATTAAACCACCTTTTGAAGCTTATATGCACAGACCTACCATGGTCATCTTGCCCTCTTAATCCCCAATGGGATACGTCATTCTCGTCTCCTCAAAGCCAGTAGCTCATTCTTTGGTCCGCTGGGTTTCTTTGATGGTTGAGTTGTTCTGCTGGTGGATCAGGGGAATTCAGGCAAGTCTGTATCAGGGCTTTGCCACTTTCACTGGTGATCATAGGCTGCAACTTTCTTGTTGCAAAAGTATATACATGGCGTTTCACTGGCCACCAGCAACATTCCTGGGTTCCAGTTTAAAGTTGATAGTTCAATAGGCCTGCAAATCCAAACATAGTGAATTTAGTAAACATGCATACAGCCCTAAAGATTGTATTAGGACAACTTAATGTTAATGCTTCAATCACTGGTTAGGGTTATACAATGCATCTTCAAAGTATGTTAAGTGAGCAATATAATCTGTTCTGTTGATTGGCTTCCCTTTCTCCTTGGATAAATGGTTACAGTACTCAATCCACATGGCTAAAAATGGACTAAAAAACATGAGAGGAGGGAAACTCGGCAAGCCTGGGAAAAAGTGTGGGAATTGGGAACCTGGTTCCCAGAAATATTCACTTTTGAAGGGAAATTTTTGTCATGTAAATAAGAAATACTTAATTGAAGGGAAAATTTTGCACATTTGGAGGAAATTTTTGTTTGTGTTCCCAGGAAATTTGGCATTTTTTTTTTTCCAGACTGGAAATCGGGAGCCATTCATTAGATCGCCAACCAGTGTCCTACAACCAAGCCTCTTGTACTGCGGGAGGCACAAGATCAGAAGGTCGTGGTTTAAAAAAGTCTTGTCTACCACTCCTTCACCTCTGAGATTGAACAGTTTACAAATTGTATTGATAGGTATTGTATGCCTTCTCAATGCATATAATATTTAGGGCAGTTTCACGGAGAGAGGGGGTCCGTAGTTTGGCCTGTATGGTAGAACACCACAATTTTTCAGTATATTGTTTTGTTTGGCACTTTATCAGTTGTTTTTACCGATTTTAAATTAGAAAGTTCCACAAAAGCAACTCTTGGATTAGAAATTTGCGTTGCCTGCAATAAGGTTTTCAAGATATGAGAATTTTTGGATAGGTGATGGTAACCACTTTGCATGGAACAATTATTTTGTCCAGCAAATGTAACATTCGCCTGAAAAAACAGTATTTGTTTGTAAAACTTTATCTGAAAACAGATTAGTTTGAAAACTGTCTTCATATGAATAAGTGACCTAAAACACAATACATATTTCTATCCAAAAATCAAATCCTTCCTCACAAAAAAGTAAGGTGGTAAAAAATCATCATGTTTGTTGCTAATGTTATTTTGAGGGACATATTGGTGTCATCAAAATAGTAAGTTGTGCAGTAAGAAAAGGGGGATTTTAGGTTTAAAATTTACATTTCTTTGCCCAACCAAATTTACTTCTGGGGACAGTGTGCCTTGGCTCAGAACTTTCCATTAAAATGGTCCTTTTTGTTAAAAATGCCCCAAAATACATCTGATACTGATTTACACATTTTAGTAAAATCGGGAAGATTTGGACCCCTCTATCGTAAACTGCGTATCCTTGTAGTCAAATGACCTTGAGAACCAGACGACCTGTCACGACATGTATGCATGTACTCCCATTACAATCTTAACCAAATGATGAGCTTAAATAGTCCAATCTAGATTTGTTAACAGCTAGAGCTGTATGTAGTTTGCTTTAGGCATAATCAAACTCAGGTTTCTATTGCATTGACTTTGTAGTTTTGACTCTTGGTTTTCTAAAGTGACCTTAGTTGCATAGATGGAAGCTTATTGGGGACCGACCATGAACACAGATAGTTAGATGAATGATGACGTGATGGAGGCTCAATGGTTCAATTTGGTGACCGTGCAGTCATGGGAACATTTTTTCTTCTAGCCTGTATTGGTTTTGGCTTACTTAATTATAACACCCTAACACAAGTAAATCTCAAAAATCTCACAGCACTAAGTGAGAAAATTGCACTAAGTCCACTTTTTGCTGATTTTTTAAAGGTCCAAAAATTTAACAAAACATTTTGACAAGAAAAGCACTTTTGGTGATAAATGTACAAAAAGTCCAAAAAAAGGGACCATTTTAGGGGGGTTAGGTCACTTTTAGTTACCAAAAAACGGTCCACTTTTTGGACAGTTTCGCACCCCCAAAAAATTAAATACTGCGTACGGGAGCCTGATAAGTCCAGAAAGTGCGATGATGATGTCCACCAAACCAAGACTCATATGTGCACGAAATCGCTGAAGGTGCCCAGGGGTTCGAGTCCGAAGTAGCGGCCTACTTTTCTTCCTTGGTTCCCCCCCTCTTCCCTCACTCCTGCAGTCCCTCCCGGGAGTGGTTGTGTGTGTGTGGGGGGGGGGGGGGGTCAAACTATTATTTCTCTTTTATTACTACAACATACATTCAGTTCACCCGGGCTGTAAATTGTTCCCTCTGATACTATTCGGTAAATGTGTATATGCTGTAATGACCATTCATACCCAAATGAAATAGACTAGTACCTTATGTTTTTTGATCAAGGGAACATTGGGGGCAAGGGGGAAGTGGACCCCCTTCAAAAAAATGAGGTAAAATAGGAAATTTTGATGAAAAATCTTGCAAAATCAGCTGTTTTTGGACTTTCCTACACGTTACCCCCAATTTGAATCAGGATGACCTTTTTCCCTCCCCCCGCCCGGGCTTTTTTGCCCCCTCAAAACCATACAGGCTGCTATAATGCCACTGAAAAGACGGGAATTACTGAATTTTTGTAGAGTAATCAAATCATGGATTACAGTAAATAATGGGAGCTGCAGGCCTGGAAAAAGTGGGGAATTTGGAATGTTTCCCGGGAACTATTGAATTTTTGGAAGGAAATTTTTGTACTTTAAATAAAGAAATACATCATAATTGAAGGAAATTTTTCAATCTTGGAAGGAATTTGATTGTATTCCCGAGAAATTTTGCATTTTTTTTTCCACCCTGGGGAGTGAAATGGGAGCCTCGTCTGGCTGTCCACCTTTGGATGAGTGTAGTTATTCAAATGTTCATATACCTTGATAGGGCTTGGATAAAATTGGTCATGAACCGACTCCCAAGATACAAATTATATCTGTAAGATTTGTTTTCAGTTTCTTTTTCCCCTAATTTTTAATATGAAATTGGGCGATCCCTAAACTGATATCTTTCCGTATGTGTTACAATGACAATGCACTTTGTACTAGGACTCTACTAGTCTACTTCATATAAAAACTAGATATTTGGCAAATTTATATTTTTTGCAAGTGTATTATGTTGATTTATGTTTTAATTTTCCAATAGAATCAAGTTTCATTGTTTCCTTCCAAAGAGTACTTGACACTTGAATAATACCAGTCGCAAGGAGCGTAGCGATTTTTTTTATGACATCACTTCTGTCGCTTATTGGAAAAACGACGGCCGAGATATCTAATCGATAAGGCGCTAGCATACCCAAGAGACTTGACGCAAGCCCGCACGCAGTTGACTTGAATTCAACTCAATCGCTCAGACGCCCCCAGCGGATTTTGACGCTGGAAGCGATGACAAAACGCTGCGAGCGTTTTTTCACAACAAGGGCGGATTTTGCAGTCGACGATGCGACGGCAAAGTATATCATGGCATACCGGTATGAATTTGCATTGTCTTCATGGCGTAAATTACCGGGGGAGGGGGGGGGATATATCCCCCCATATTTGGATGAGGGGGGATGGTCAATAGGATCATCCTCCCCAATGTTGATGCCATGTGTTTTGAACCAAAATAACCTCATATTTACCATAATTTAATTAGTTTAAAATGGTTAAAGTCTGCGAGTTATTTGTTCTATTACAATGACATTTAACGATTTTAGCTTGTAATGGCAAACAAAAAAAAAGTATTTGCTAGTAATTTTTGGACCTTTGTTCACAAATCCTGATTCATTCATATATTTCATGACACCCATCCCCCAATGTTCAAAAGAAATTTATGCCACTGATCGTCTTGGAAGCTCGGAAGTGACGTTTAAAATGTGAGGCTGTAAGACCCCCTTTTCAGCATCGTTGGCACACAAAGACCCCACCATTTTGTAAAAATTTCACCAAAAAAAAAAAGGCGTCTAAAAATGAAAAAAACTAAAAAATTTTGCAAAAATCTCACCCAAAGGGACCCATTTTGCGGAAAAATTTGCAAATTTGTCACTTGAAAAAACCTCTATTTTGGGCAAATTTGGCTGGTCTCTCACCCCAAGACCCCTTCCCCTTTTTTTCAGGCCTTTTCCCGAATGCCCCTGGGGGGTGGAAAGCACAACAAGCCTAACCTAAAAACCCATTCCATTTTTATATATTTTTTATTTAAGGGGGCAATGCAGTGTGAACCATTGAGTTTCAGGTGAGTATCTATTGTGTTTTGTAAACTTGCAAAATAGTGATTATGTGTATGTAAAAGTATACCATGGCTAGAAAGAAAATTGGACGAATGATGAACCCGATGATGGTTGGAATCAGATTAATTGTAAAACTCTCTTATTTGGAGGAAAAAATAATAAAAATCAACGATTTTTGCCCCCAAAAAATTTTCAGAAAGCTCATACCAAAAAAACATTGAATTTTTCATGATTTCTTATGTATTTTTTAGAAACAAGACAAATTTGGTCTAGGGACGGTTTTTTCATTTTAAAAATAGAGATTACTTTTCGAAATATAAGGGGAGAATGTCAAAAAAGCGTGATTTACTTTTCTTTTCCAAAATTTGAGTATATATTGGAGAATATCTTAGTTAGAAATCGGAAAATGAAAAAAATTGAGAAAACCGTCCCTGGAGGAAGTACCCAATTGTATCGTAGGAAAGTTAACCTTACCTTTTACTTCGTATTTTGGACTTATCTGTCTGAAAATGCCAAATTTTGCGGAAAATTGAACAATTGGAGAAAATCCATTTTAGTAAAAAATGACTTTCATTGCATTTAAGCTGTCTCTTCCAAAAAACTTATCTTTGAACTTCATAATTGGGTATGTTGTGCAAGTGATTCAAAATACATCTTTAGAACTATGAATCAAAAATCATATTTTGTCTCTAACTCCAGAAATTGAAGAAAATTGAAATTTCATCTTGTCTAACTTAGCCCTGCTGTGTACATTTTCAACATTATTTTTCGTTTTTCAAGATGCGTTCGCGCAAAAGTACATTAAAAACGCGCAAGCTTCATAGCAGCAAAAATTCACCCGCGCACGCGATGGGGCGCCTTGCGCCTGACGGCGTTTTAAAATGTGCTAAATTTCCCGCCGTTTAGACCAAGCGGTTTTTGTGACTTTAAATGTCCAAATAGCGTTTTAAATCGGCAAAAAATACAGCTCAATATTGTCTGCAGTGGATAACTTTGTTGGTAACTATAGTACACAGTTTGATGTTTAAAATGGGCCACAAAAGTCAGAAATTCGTGTAAAAACAAAAGCACCAGGTTGACCACCCTTCAAGACCCTGCTTTTTTTTCAGCATCATTGTGACCCAAAGAAAGACCCAGTTTTTTTTAAATTTCACCCAAAAGACCCAATTTGGTGGAATATGTTACCACTGTCACCCAAAGACCCCTATTTTGGGGGAAAAAAATTTTCACCTAAAGACCTCTATTATTTTGAAAATTTTGCAAAAATCCACCAAATGACCCAATTTAAAAAAACAAAAAAACCGAAAATTAAAAAAAAAAAACCTCTATTTTGGGTGGGCAATTTGGCTGTCTCTCACCCCAAGACCCCTTTACCTTTTTTTCAGTCCTCTGTCACCAAATGCCCCTGGGTTTGGAGCACTCCGGGAGGGGTTCCACCCAGTAACGTGCATGTGGATTCATAACATTTTCGAATTAACGGCAACTAACAGTGATCCGCCCAAAGATTCAAAATATTCGTAAATGTGCAGTAGAAGTAGTTTGTTTTAATTAAAACTGTAAAAGTGAAAAATGAAGTCGTAGAATTCGCCATTTAATCTTTTTTCCCGAATGAAAAATTACAAAAAGGAAAACCAGCAGTATTTGAAGATATGAATCTCCATTCACGTGTTGTAGAAAGTGTTAACATGGGAGCAATGACTAAAATATTTGATTTGTCTTTAAAGGAGGATGGCCAGATTTAAGGATATGAAGCTTTTCATCTTGATAGATGGCCTTCACTCTAAAACCCCATCTGTAAAGTTCGCGCCGATATTTCAACACGTTGATGCGAGACTAAAACGTAAATTTTGAAAGCCCATAGAGGTACTGTGTAACTGTTAAAGTAATATGTCGACCAAAATGGGGCACATTTTCGCTCATAACTCCAAACCAAACCACCTTTGGCTGCTAAGATTTCACAGGGAAAAAAATAGTAGCTTTCTTTGATCACAAAAATGATGACCACTTCGGTAAATCTGGGGCTTCATGGGGGGAGGGCTATTAGGATCGGGCCATGGACCTTAATATTAAGTGCTTTCAGTCTTATCACTGGCAGGGCAGGTTAGGATATCGATAGTTGGAGTATCATTTCTTGGCCAAGTAATATAGGTGTGCCCCGCTTCTCCACCAAAACAGCGGCCCCAGGTAAATGTTTATTTTTGCAATTTTCGATTTGGCAAATTGGCTTTTATAGGTAGGTATGAAAACACAGAAAATTATGTTGCAATTCAGATGGGGTCTATATGCCATTGTCAAGTGCTGGTTTCCTTTTCAAAAGCCAGTTATCTAGTATATTGGAATTTGGAGTAGAAAATAACTTTGGTGGTTGTACTGCAATGCATGCTTTTCACTGCCTTTGGTAAAACCACCCCCAGAAACTTCATTGAATTGAAACCTCTGGTAGTCTTCAAGAGGCAATAAAGTCTAAATCACAGGCCAAGGAAAGAAACCATGGACGTCTAGGAAAACAATTTTGAAGATAGCCAAGCACTAGGTATAATCTCATGGTGGATGGGATGCTGGGCTAGTACAGTTCAACAATTTTCCACGCTTGACTGAATTTTAAAAATTAAAGTGAGATTTAAAAAAAGGGGATAATTTATCCAGAATCGGAAGGGATGTCATGCTGCAGATTGATTCAACCAGATAATAGAATTTAGCTTCATTTTCATGATGCTGTCTTACGCTTGCTGAAGGTGGTGTATCTCAGCTTATTGTCAATAAACCTCCATTTGATTTTGACCCCTTCCTTTGGGTCTTTTTGGTATTCTTGCGGCAGAGTGCGTCGGGATCTGAACTTCCCGTTCCTTCTCATGCTCGTCTCATCGTCGGTCAATGCCTTGTTCGTTGTAGTTGCACTTACATCAGCAGCAATTCCCTTTTTCGTTGTTCCCACTTGATAGGCTTGCCTCTCCGCTATTATTTTGTACACCTGCCTGTGATGATGAAACATAGTTTACGCATCATTGTTGCTCTTGAGGAATTTAAAAGTTTCGCCTTGCATGCCCTAAAATGTTTTTTATTTTCCCGGGAGGATTCCTTTGCCAATGCAGATTTCCTGTTTTCTCCAAAGGTTATGACAGAAGCAAAGCTGATTATATCCATCCTCACGCATGCAAGTAGTTCTAAAAAATGATCACCAATTTCGCTATTTAAAACTGTGAAATAATCGCACAGAAATCGAGTTTTAATTTAGAGAATACTTAAATGATTTGTACTAATGATTGAATGTTGTATTTCATTTATACTATTTATTTTTGGCGCGGTTGTTTTTGTTTTTTTGTAATGATAATTTGTTAGTATTTTGTACCAGCGGCTCATAGAGAGGTAATGGAGTGACATGACCAAAAAAGGTGGCCGTCATATATGGGATTCTTCATTATTTTGAAAGGGGTGGAAGATATTGTCCCGGATGTGCACCTGCTGCGTTGAAAACATAATAAAACGCACAGCACAATTTGACGTGAACGAATAAGACATGAAATAATATAGTTTGACTCATTTTTGCATCACTTTACTCGATACTGATTTGATTTAAGGAATGAAAAACATGCATTATTTTTGCAATCTCGTCAGAGTGAATAATTATTGCAGTGTGGATATGGATTTTTTATGGGGCAGCCAAAAAAGCTTACCAAAATCTGGATTGCATTCAAAGTTTGGAGTCCGTGAACCAGAGCTCTAAAGCTTATTTTCGCACAGGCTTAAAGAAAAATAAAAGCATTTTTAATGGCAATGAAGGACTTCTTTTGAGAGCACAATAGTACTCTCTTAGAGTTGTCATTTATATAACCATATGCACAGGACCATTAACATTGTAAGCTTTGAGGTTTCGGTCACTGTTGGTTTATTTTTGTCGGGTCGCGGCTATAAAAC
>JAMKCH010056773.1:0-10107 GCA_023653785.1 Ophioderma brevispina | reverse complement strand
GAGCAAATACGAAATTCAGCCTATGTTTCTATTGAAAATATAAGCATATACAAATCACCTTTTGTTTTCATATAAGTTATTCGTAGCCAAAGTAACGCATCATGAAGGGATCTAGTATGACGCATCTTGTGAAATAATGAGCATTATCACAGAAAATATGGATTGACTTGAAATATGTTGTGCCCGGGACCTTAATTCAACTATCAAATGCATAATCCTTTTGATCAAATCCAACATATACAGTTCATACATGCATGATAACAATAGTTGAAAAGATACAAGTTGACAAAATGACATGCAATGGTTTTCTTCAGTAGACCCACTCAAAATTAGAAGGGGGAGGGCCCGGATATTTAAGATATAAAGTTTTCCTCTTGATAGAATGGCCTTCACCCAAAAACCCCAATCTGTAAAGTGTCGCGCCGGATTTTAATCGTTTTGATGTTATGTGACAGCTAGAAATGTGTGATTTTGTGAGCCCCTAGAGACTGTGTAAAGCTAATATTGGTCGACCAAAATGCGTTACACGTTCACTCATAACTCCCAAACCAAATAGCATTTAGCCCTAGATTTGACAGGGTAAATGGAAAAATAGTAGCTTTCTTCTGATACCAAAATTTCAACCACTTCCGGATAAATATGGGGTTCTGGGGACGGGCATTACGCATGGGCCATGACCTGAACCACTTTGTATTTATTTTTTCACTTTATTTTTCAGATTTACCAAGAGAAACAGAACAGAATTCAATGTTGATCGGTGCAGCATACTACACTTTGGCAATGTAGAAATAGTCCCTGAGAAGAATGAAAGTAGTAAAGAGTGAGGTAAGCTTAAAGTAATCTCTCTCCACCAAAAATAGGGGGAATTAACCTTGGCCTATTCAAATGAAGAGGGGACATGATGAGTAATTCGTACTGATTTTGGCTTTGCATCAAGAGTACATTCCGAAAGATACTTGCCTGTTGAGCGTAGCGTGTGTATTTGTTGATGCAAATGCAGGACATTTGGTAAATGAAATTTTAGGATGCGGCATGAAACATAAGCTACATGAGGGTTCCCATGAAACGCGGTACCAGTTTAATTGAAAAAAAAAAAAAGAACTTGGTGTTGTTTAAAAGAGAGCAATTTTGTCAGTCAAGAAATGGAAGATAGGATATCATACCACTGGGAAAGTTTCATATTCAAGATCAATCTAAGGCCCTAAAAAAATATGTTTGTTTGACCTTTTGGCCGGAGAATTCGGGCCAGGGAGGGGTCGGTTGGTCAATGTTTTTTTGTTTTTGTTTTTTTTTTAATATCAGACGACAGGAGAAATGCAAAATGGCATCAAATTTTATGTGTGTATCTAATTAACATGTTTTAATGTCTTTCAAAATGACATTGATTACCGCGAACCAACATTCTGCCAAGGGCGATTTGGTAGTGCAGCTACCAATACCTTTTCCAAACGGTAGACGGAATACTTTGTATCTAGTAAGTTCTGGTACAAACGTATCAAATGTCGCATCCAAATTGACAGATACGACGTGGTAAATAAAACGTAAGCACCATATTTTGCTGTGAAACCCACAGCGTAGCTGTCAGGTGTCATCTTTTAAATCACACGCAAATTTGACAGCCTATCAGGCAGACCCACCTATTTCAAGGACACGATATTTTAAAAAAATAATATTTAACAATTGTGTTCAAAAATATTTTTAAACATCCCTTATACAGAGTTGAAACTCATCCTTTTGTCGAGTCGACATGCCATGTACAAAACACACACCTATCGATGGTTGTCGAATTCAGCTACTCTACCTCTCATTTCTAGGGCTCAGACTAGCTCAGCTGCATGCGTATTTTGTACCAAAATCAGAATATGGAATAAAATGCTTGACATGTGCACAGAAACTTTCTGTAATGATATTCTGAACTGAATCGGACTTAAATTGTTTCTAAACATATCGTTGTCCATCAAATTCTAAAAGAGCCGCCCCGTACAATTTTACATCCCTCATTCATTTTGTCTTGAACCGGAAGTCATGTCTACAAAATAGGCATGGCTAAGGTCAAAATGTTGTCAATATACTAATACGTGCCCTGATTAGGTTAATTATAGATTCATTATGTTTGATATTATTATCCATTCATAAAGCTGAAGGCTTTATCCAACAATTGTAGGTACAGTATTTTAATGTTTTGTATCAGAAGCGACTAATTTTTACGAAATTGCTCTTTCTAGGAAGCTTTTTCTAGTTAGCCGTTCATATTAAAATGTGCATCATCTACCAGAAAATGCTTGGCATTGGTTTTCTCAAGCATTGGGGGGGGGGGTTGTATTACAGGATATTGATTTAAATTCAATTTTTGGGGTATGTTTAATTTGTATTTTAATTTTTTTCTTCTAAATCCAAATTTTGAAATTAACAAAAAAAAAAAAAAAGGCGACCCTTTGATTTCCGATTTTTTGGGGTCGGTTGGAAAAGGGCAACACCCTTTTTTTTAGGCCTAACGAATGTCAGCTATGTAGTGGTACCAGGACTGAAATCAGGGTTGCTTTAGCTGGACGGCATTATATAAAAAAGAGAGAGCATAGTTTCACCAGTTGTGATGCTTAAAAGATAGCCAGAAGAATGTATAAGCCTGGGAAAAAGTTTCATGTAGGAATCAGCTTCAGGAGTGTTGTATTAGGAACCAATATCCGGCCACAGCTGGGGAGAAACAGAAAGATGAAGGGATGAAAGAAGGAAGGAAGGGAGTAAAGGAGGAAGGGGAGGGTGAGCAAGAGCATGGGGATGTTTTATATACGTTTTTATATGTCTGTGTCAAGACTTGTTACTCTAAAAGTGCATGTGCCTTTTCACAGTAAATCAGCACAAATCTTGGCTCATCTCTGGGTGCTCTCATGGTGCACCGTTCCCGGGGGGTTCATGCCAAAACATGCAAAATCAGCCTCGTTTCAGCTATTAGAGTCCTTCTTCCCTGTTCCCTCAAAACGCCAGGTCTGGATACGCGGTGCAAATGTTACCATTTTGATCTAAGGACGAAATATTTCCTGCTTTCACAATTTTTAAATAAATTAGTTACACTATTTAAGAGGTCGGAAGTTAGGCAATGATGACTGTTTTTAATTTAATTTTTTTTCCCAAAACATTGTACGGAGTGAATGGCACCTCCTATTACAGTCATAGCATTAGACATACAAATGGTATTAATTAGTACATTGACTACCATTTTGTCTATGGAAGACCTGTTCAAAGAATTATATGTCCAATATGTAATACTTTGCACACACCAAAGAATTGCCTTGTAAGAGTTCATTTCTTAATGAATTTGCGGGCTAAAGATGCCTGGAACACTTGGGTCTTACTGGAGTTGTTCTGGCTTCAAAGGTGTGCTTCAATTACACTGGCTACCTTCTTGTATTTGAAAAAGAACCATTTCAAAAGGAATAGGACTCGGGGGAGCGACCAAAGGGATAGGAAAGTAGGGGGAAAAGCAAGGGAGAAAAAAATAGTCGGCGGGGAGGATAAAGAGAAGTGGGGTGTACAGATTAAAACGAAGGTAAAGAGAAAGGGAAAAGGGGAATGCGGGAAAAAGAGGAAAACCAAAGAGGAGTTGAATGGGGGCAAATGTGAATAACAGATGAGAGCTATTGCGAGGAAGGAAGTGAGATGGGGAGAAAAAGGGAGAGGGGATAGTTAGGACAAAAGTTGTTGTTTATCAAAAGGTATCCCAACCACTTTGGGGGATTTCTAATCAAAATGCTTTAATCTGACCAAGTAAATTGGGAAAAAATGGTTGTACCTGTGGAGTTCAATGCATGATGGGAAAAGATGGCTGTGACTTTGCCTGTCTCTTTTTTCATATATCGAAATCTTTTTACTTCCTTGGTATGTCGTCTTAGTCCTACGTTGAAAAGATAAGTCTGGATATGAGGGCAAATTTTGCCAGTGGATAAATGCCCGATCTGGAATGCCAAAGGTGGTGAGTTCGAGCCCGCTGTGGCCAATGTTTTTCGCCACTTGAGTAGGGCGCTTTACCTCAATTACTCCTCCCTACCCAGTGTATAAATGGGTACCGGCATTATTCAATGTTCGGAAAGTAATAGACCTCTCTGTAGAGGGAGGTGTAGCGATCCCCCTCAGCAATATTATAAGGTGGGTCTTGCCCAATCACTTTGAAAGAGAGATGGTGCATCTTCATTCTCGTGTAAAACACAGGTCCTCCCTTTGCCGTTGCTATGCTTTTTGGTTTGGTAAAATGACCCGAATCGTCAATGAGATGGTAGTTCCTTTAAAAGTAAAAAAAAAAATAGTCGCCTACGCCGTGAGCTTGGGCCATGTTGGTAGAGCAGCATTGGAAGTGGTAAAAATAGTCCCATACTCGAGTGTCATTGGTGGCATGCTTGTAGAGTGGCATTATAACTCAGCCTCGGCAATATTGAGTGAGGTAGCTAGCTCCTTTCTATGTCGTCTGTGTCTTCGCCAGTCTAAATAGACTGGCACTATCCATTTACAGCTGAGTGAAGTGGCATGGTACCAGCCAGCCAGGGACAATATCATGCCTCTGGGTAGGGAGGCTAGCCTGCTACCACGTATGAAAGTATGGAGACTTCAAATTCTGTGTTTGGAGGGAGAAAACAAAAAAAATTCACATACTATTATAATATTTGACCACAAAACTGGCAGTGGTGATTGTAGTCACGGCACAAACCTTTCGCAGGGACTTAAAATGTTTCCTTCAAATGTCACAAACTTAACTATATCAGCAACAGGTTATCAAGCCATCTGTGGATCTCATGGAATGTGATGTCACTAAAATTAGCATTGGACGTCTGCCACTTATGCAAGTGCTAGCCTGAACTATTGTCCTGTTCAATTAACTTATAGATGTCTGGTTTTTATTATTAATTTAAAAAATAACCACATTCGGAATAAATCACGAAAGAAGTTGTTCGTCATCTTTGGACCTAATAGTTTTTTTACTGCCAAAAGGAATGGGACTTTTACACCTTCACATCTATGTGAAATCTGGGTATTTCACCCTCGTTCTGAAATGACTGAATAAAGTTTGGTACCATTAGTATTACGTTTTGCGGAAGGTTCCATTGGCTCCACTTTGTAGGTATAAAAGTTGTCGTCGGAGGATAATGATTAACGTCAATATTGTCTGCCACTGTTATAATGCCACTTTGTTCACGGATCGAATCCAACTCATTGTTATAATTTGCACTGAGGGGTTTTTGTCAATACAAACGAGATGACCTCCAAGGGTCAACGGCATTAACTTGAATGGGCGGCATTACAGGATACTGTATGAATTCTTTTCATAACCATTATTTGAATAAAACAGACAGGCTGTTAAAAGTATCCGGTATTTGAACGATACATTTATTATAGCCATTTCCTTAATGCAGCGTAAACCTGAAATAAAGCAAGGTCCCGATCATTGTTCGTATCAACCTGCTTTGAAGGCGCCCCTAATTCGTGAATGGGTCTGTCGTCAAAGTGTCAGAGCAAAAGTCAATATCACACACCTGGAACCAGTTTCTTGCCGTTTGCCAATACAGAATCTGTGTAATTGAATAAACCAAAAGAAGAAAAGTGTTTCAAGTTGAACCCAATGATCTTGTTGGGTCCAATTGATGAGTAACAACTTTTCTTTCGTGATTTTTTTCGAAAGCGTATATTTTTTTGAAATAATTAAAACCGGACATCTAAGTTAATGAACAACAGGAGAAGCTAAGTCATGGGTGAAGACCAAGGTTTGTCTATTTATTAGTTACTTCAATTTGTCATATGCCCAGGTAATTGCTACCATTTAATGTGGGTCCCATAGTTTGCTCAAGAGTTAAATAGGAATGAAAAATCATTTTTGTCAATAGATGGTTATAATAAAACAAATGAAAACCAATGATATGTGTCTTTGTTTAACAATCACATGATTCATGATGGTTTTAGCTGTCAGATATGTAAAAACCACAAAATACATTATTGTCTTACAAAGTTTATTGGCTTGCGAAGTAAGTCTATATGAGAGTGCTGGGTGACAGATCAATATGCTCATCAAACTTTACTTCCAATTACTACACAGTATGAAAACAAAACAGTGATATGAAGGAGTCGAGGAAAAAGGTCTATAGGGCCCAAAACACTCACCCCCCTTGGAATACATTAACACGCAAGAAACAGGGCATAACTATCAAGAAACGCACAGAAAGTGCTACACTTGTAACACATTTCTTGTAAGACTAAAATCAATTATAGTCAATACTCTTGGTTCACTGTAGTTGTCTGGCGACTCTTTGCATGCATTGTTAGTAGGGTCTCTACCAAGAAACAGGGAACCATTTTTTGGACATCAAGGTCAGTAACTGTCAAGTGTAAGTGATACATCACATGTGCTTATATGTTGGCCTGGATGTTTGTTTTGGCATAGATGGCCTTCCAGGGCATATGATTTTGTCACACATGGAGTGTGTTACCTCTTAAATTTAGAAAGTTTTCTTTGTATGACAACTAAGGAATGATTCTTTTTTCCTTTGAATGCCACTTCATCATTTTTATGAACTGTTGTGTATGTGTGCATTTGTGTGTATGTGAATTGGAAATTAAATGTTAATGGTAAAAAATGTGGTACATAAAAATTAAAATGTTTCAAAATGTGGGTATGACAGCAAAACAATTAAATGTACAGGTTGGGGAGGGTGGTTCTCACATTGGGAGGAAGTATGGTTATGTGCCGCCTATAAGACCCTCATTTTTAGGCGCTTTTTTAGCCCCCTGGCTTGAAAGCAGAGGGTTATATTGCGAAGGTGCGCATGTCCGTAATGTGCTGTATGTATGTGTTTGTGTTCCATTTGGGTTAGGTTTTCACTTTTGCGTCTCCTTTGGAAAGTTTAAGTCCGATTTAAACCATTATAATTTTTAGAATCTTCCCTCCTATACCTTTGTACACAGCTCAATAGACAATAAAACCATGAACCTGAGACAGTGACATGAGTTTTTGAGACACAGGACATGAGTTTTTCTGGGGGGGGGGGGGAGGCTTTCCTGATTGGCTGAAGTAGTCATGGATGTTTCCCTTTCTTTGGGTTTCATAAGGTTTGGTTTTGCTGTCTACTGTTTTAAATTTTGTGGTGTTCTTGGTGTCTTCTGGGTCCATTTCTTGGGTGGTTCCTGTGTCTACTGGCTCCATTTCTTTGGTTTCCCAGTTGTCAACTGTTCAATTTATTTTTATACTTCCTGGTGTCACTTTTAAAATATTGATTCCATGTGGTGTTTATACTTTTCACTATGTTATATTGGATCTAGTTATTCTAAACTTGAAGCCAGGTTCAATTCAGATTCTGAAAACATAATGATATATTGGATGATTTTTATCGCAGGATACAAGAATTTATCGGTCTCGCTATGAGTTTTGAAAATCTTGTTTCGAGTCGCGGATATTTCAAATTGTTCAAAACTCATAGCTGACCGATAAATTCTTGTACCCTACTCAAATCATCCAATATCACATCAGACTTTGGTGAATGTGCAATAGGGGTTCCTTCTATGTGGATGATGTCAAAGGTCATGGACCAAGGTCACAGGTTATCTGAAGTCATGTTCCAGTTCCTGTTTGGTTAGGTTTTCGTTTTTTGCATCTCCCTTCGCAAGTTGTAAGTCCGATTAAACCAGACTTTGGGGTGAAGGTGCAATAGGTTCCTTCATAGTGGATGATGTCAAAGGTCCATGGACCAACGGTCACAGGTCAACTGAGGTCATGTACTAGTTTGGTTAGTTTTTTTGTTTTCTGGTCATCTTTGAAAAGTTGAAGTCGATTACAACCTAACTGGGTCGAAGGTGCCATACGGGTTCCTTCATATGTTGTTGAGGTTAAAGGTCAATATCAAGGTCAATGTCATCTGAGGTCATTGTCCCCTTTGTTAGCTTTCTTTTTCAGAAATTGGCTACATTTCTAGATATTATTCCATGAGAACAATTTATTGGATTTTGATGCCTGCAACTGTTACATCTTGTGCCACTAACCACCTTGTGTATACTGCCATCTTGCCGAGGGGGATCGCGCAAGTTACTTGCTGTATTTTTAGTTCCATTGACCCCCATTTTAAGACCATTTCATTTCAAGAGACCCTACTTTCATGTCCCAAGCCATATTCTAACCAAATTTTCTTCAAACTCCTCAAAAAGTAGCTGAATTGAGGGAGATCGCAGTTTTTTCTGAATTTCTGAAAACCTAGTTTCGGAGACCCCGTTTTTTGGGCCTGGAATCACCCTTTCCTAGTTTCGGAGACCCCATTTTTGGGCCTGGAATCAGCCCCCCCCCCCCCCCCGTTACAGGTTTATTAAGAAAGCCGAAAACAAAATTAAAAAACCAAAGACCAAAAGTTGCAGGAGTTCCAGTGCAGACAACATTGTATTCGAGATAGGCACCGCAGCATGTCATGGAATTTTTTTCACTTAGTTGGTGTAGACATTGCTGAAATATGAAAATCCTGAATTTTGAGCGTCATAGTCCCATTTCGTTTGTTCCGATCAATTGGAAATTGAGGGGGGTCACCATCAAAAAAGTGCCACCTATGTGAACATCACTATGTTTAGGTTACCGATTAGTATGGACCCTCCAAACTTTGAACATCACTATCTATTGGTAATATTTGTCAGTTTAAGCTAGGTTTCTTTGGGAAAAGTACACAATATGATGAAAGTTGAATCACTATCTATTTGTCTGCAACCTAGTTTTGGACTAAAATCCTGCAAACCTGATTTTAAAGATGTAAATTTTTTTTTTTTTTTTTTTTAAACCATTATTTTTTTATCCATATTTTGTTTAAATGTTACCAAATCAGTGTGTTTCCATAGGTTGTTCCCATAAAATTATCTTCTGACTATTGTCTAATAATTACACCTTTCTGTCTTAGCCTGTCAAAGCTTTTTATGAGATGTTGTGCATCTTAGGTATTAAAAAATAATTTTTGGTCCCCATAACACAAGTTTTGCAGGGCTATACTGTAAGGGTGGGGTGGTGTGACTTTTAATCCACTAACCATAGAAACCAAAAAGCCAATGAACTTCAAACATTCAAACTTGGTAGGGTGATAGAGAATGATTGGTCTGGTGATTTCCTGAAACTCTGTTGCATGTATTCTGTGAATTTGAAAAAAGTCAACCATTTGTAATGGTTTGTTTTAAGTTAGGTAGTGACAAACTTATTCTGATTTTCATTTTGATAAATTTGACCTTATGTCTTTAGTTTAGTGTGAACCAGCTTAACATTGCATCTTTTTGTTGTGAACTAATGTATACTGGTAAAGCTGGTTAATTTTCACAAAAAATTATCTGCCATCAGTAAAAAGGAAGTTATAAATTTCCCTGAAGTATTGCTGCTTTCAATAATTTCCAATTTTTATGGAATACCGAAATCGATTTTTTTGTTGAGGTTGCCTTATTCCTTTGGCATATTTGCATAGTGCGCAAAAAATATAAAAATGTGGCGCCCATAGCGTGTGGTCGTTTCCCTGGGCATTTGGGGCTATTTTAACTGTTTAATTTAGATTATAAACATCAATGGAATAATTTTACAAAACATGTTACCTTTTCCGATGATAGCATGATCGAATACAAGCTGGAAAATTGATTACGAACGATTATGGTGCTGGAATTGCATTTCCGAAAAACAATGTGAGGCCCCCAATTTGGCAGTTATCTGTCAATGTTATCAATCATACACGATGGGTACAAACGAAAATACTGCTTGTGTACATGGATAGAAAATTCAACGGTTTCTCCCAACTCGAATTCACAGTATGTCTTTACCTGAATCTGCGAAATATGCTAACTGGTTTAGCCCCTGTCCATTTTTTTTAAAAAAAATAAAGTAAAATGCCCCCACTTACGAGCTTCAGTACAAATAGGGCCACATAATCTGCTATGTCAGCATTAAAATAGTTTAAGGCTAGGGTGTTCAAAGAAAACATAAACATGGAAATGCAAACAACAATAACTGATACAGCATAAAGAAGAAAAAGAACAGTGAGTGCATTAACTTTAAAGGGAATTACGGGGGAAGAAATCAGGTCAGTAAAGAGGTTGGAAGTGGAAATAAGGTTCTTTGAATAT
>JAMKCH010056771.1:0-10250 GCA_023653785.1 Ophioderma brevispina | reverse complement strand
AGTTAGCAGATAATTAGCTTTATGTCCAAAGTGTTGGACGTGACATGTGAACGGAATTGACTTAAATCTTAGCTTATTGACAGTATTAAAATCAAAAAACTTGATTTTAAACATCTATAAAGATGAAACCATACTAACTTCCCCTAGTGAATGCTTTGTTTATCCTCATGCCCTTCCAAATTCAAAGCTGTAGATTTAATGTTGCTTGAGTGAAGCTGCGTTGGACGCTGACAAACTTGAAAATGTGTGAAACGGGGCAATTTTTTGAAAATTTACTAAAACTGATTCACGACTCAAAAGTTAAGTTGGTTAGTTCACCAAAACCCTGAAAACTTAGAAACTCTATAAAATTTAACAGGTGCCAAGACCTCATCGTTTTTGAGATATGCAAACTTGAGTGTGTTGGAGTGACAAATGTGTTGGACGTGAATGAGTCGGAACGGAAAAAAATTAATTGTTGACAGAGCCAAGCCATTTTACAGGCGTTGTAAAAACTTTTAGTACAATTACTAGTTCACGGTGAAAGTGCTCTCAGAGAATAAGTAACACAAACATAGAAACTTACTTCATAAAGATAAAATGGCTTCTTGCAAAAGTGGTTGGACGTGACAAATGTGAACGAAAATGCGGACAAGATTTCGACTAACCATATTGCATTAATTCAAGGGACCAGTCATAGAATTTTGTGTGGGGCATTATCATGAGGGATAGTCGTTTGTAAATGATACAATAAAATGCCACAGAGATCCACCACAGAAGTGTCGGTGGTAATTGAAAAAATGGTATTCAATGTGAACGGAAAATTTGTCACGTCCCAACACTTTTTGATTGTCCATATAAGTTTTTTGAGGACTCTGCTACACCTTATGTTAAAATGGTAATATAAAGTCGGCACTAGTTGCCCTAAAAGAATCTCAAAAGTAAAAATTGATAGACAGGTTCTACATAGCTAAATGGCAGGCAGAAAACCAAAAGGCATGTATTTTTGGTTGACGCCATATCAGTCAAATGTTGACATTTGGGTGGGCCGTCTCCTGCAATACAAGCACCAATAAGTTGGATTAGGTATGGGAGGTAGGTCTAGAGAGATCGAAGTAAAAACACAAAAAGGATCTGTTCACTTTCGTTAAAAAAATCCGATAGGTTTTAAGTGAAAATTTAAAAAGTTGGCAATTACTGTGAAACGGGCCATATGTCTAAGTGACACGGAAAAAATCAGAATCTAGTTAAATGTTACCTTTCTTTTGGCAAATCTGTGGTCCTTGCTAATAGATCGCAGTTTTGTTCCCTTGCAGCCTGTAAGCAACAACAAAATTGTACAAACTTGTGTAATTTGAAGTTTTTCCAAATTTTGAAGTAGAACCCTAACGGACGACTATGTTTTTACTTACAGTACCAAATACTACAAATACACTGACTGCCGTGGAGAAAATGCACCCTCTTTTTCACTTCTTTCTTTTTTTTTTCCCTTTTTCTTGTAGCTGAGACATCGTTATACTCGTCTCAGGTCAGCTCGTAGTATTTTGTAGCACTAGTCTGCACACACGAACTTCTGTACCACGCGTTAGATCATATTGAAAAGCGCGCCACTGCTTAATATAATTAACCTATTTGGGTCACTTGTATAGCGCTAAAATACCTCGAACGCCACACAAAGCTATGCCCTGTGCCAAATTCTCAAATTACTTTCAGTCCATTCATTTTGCTCATAATAATTCGTAGACACTTAGTACAATTTGTGTTGCAATACATCAAGTCCATATTAGCGAAAATGTCATGGGTTAGTTTCTGACATCGTCTTTAGTGCTTTTGACGCTGCTAATATGCACAAAGCAAACCACACTACTTCAAACAACTTTTCCCATCCATGACATCTTTCCATTATACCGGTTTTTCTAATTTTCGATATTCCCTATTCTCATTCAGCTCACCCACTATCGGAACCTCGTGTCACAGCGCCATGTGCTTTCCCTGATTGTTAAATGCACAACTCCCCCCACGTGCAGTAATTGGTGGATAGATCACACTACAAGCATCATGCATGGTGACGTCGTAATTAGCAGGTCGGCCTCGCGTGGTTGGTGGTTGGGGATTCTTTAGGCGTGTGGTATCGCAATGGGTAGCGGTACCGGCCCCGGTAAACCTAGACTCCTTCAGAAATATTGTTGAGTGTCCGTAAAAGTTTGTTCGTGGGTGCTGTTAGGGTTAAGTTTGAGGAAAGGATATGGTTAAAATACTTCAACTACTGCAACACACACACTTTTAATAAAATTTGCACTTATGAAAACAGCTTCTTAGCTTTAGCAAATAAAAGATAAGTATGTCAATTCCATATACCTACTTTAAAGGAAACAAAAACACCAAATAGTGAAAAAATTAAGTATTTAGGAAATTTGTCATACTCTCCTGCAAATAGACATACCGTGATGTGTCTCAAAATCTAGAGCACTAAACAGCTGATTGTGGTTTACCCCCAATACAGAATAACAACGATCACTAATGTTTGTGTTTGAGGTCAACGCACAGGTCATGATTTGGCATAATTTTACTCTTATAAATCTGGATATTCACAGGAAGGCTTTTTTGATCTCCAGTCGGAATTTTGATACGCACGTATAGAAATTACGAAAAGATAAAAGTGCTGCCTTGTCTTTAATCCACAGATTTCAAGCCACCACTTGCCGGTTATATTAGCACATCCCTGCCAGTAGCAAAAATACCAAAATATGAAATTTTGAAGATTTTTGATGTCTTCGGAACAGCAAATCACTGCGTATCCCTTTTAACCAAAGCTTTAAAACGAGGCAGTAACCTCATTGTTATAGACGGACATCATTTAGGTGTACAAAAGGCCCCTATGTTTTGAAATGGTTGAGTTCACAAAGTGTATCATGGCTTTCCACAGTGTTTAGGGTGCTATACCAACTGGGGGAGAATGATAAGTGCCAATGCTGGTGTCAATTTGAAAGTGCAATGAACCGTGCACTTGCTGAAAACACACACTAAACACTTTAACAGCCCCGTACAAGTTTTAAATTTTGATACATTTTGGCAGAGTCAAAATTGGCATTAAACTTAAACTCCTTCTGGAATTACATTTACTTAAAGGCACTATCAGGGATTTGCTAAATCAGAAATTGAAAAAATCATCAAAAATCAAATTTTTGCAATTTATTTGTAAATTAAAGGTTATCCCTATACCCTCACAAGTGCTAAGAATGAAAGCACCTAATAAGGCCCAAATCATACCATTTTAATCATTAATGTCTGTACGGACACTTACTACAACACCAATGATGTAGATTCATATCGTTGAGCACTGAAGCCGTTTACTTCCTTTATTGAAGTTTTTCAGTTCTAAAAAACTTCGCAAATTCTACAACTTGTTCTTATGAGATATGTTCCTGCAATTTTCAAATAATTTTTAATCTCTTGGATGAATCACTGATAGGGTCTTTAAGTGACATGCTTATTATCTCACGACAAAGTTAATATTTAGATTAAAATTGCACTTAACATCTTTGTGGAATATGGGCCTTTTCAGGGTGCCTCACGCAATTTTAAGCGCCTTATGTTTGCTTGCTCTTTACCTTAAGTCTTTTGGGTCCGTCCTGGCAGCCTGTACTCATAGATTCCACATCCTCATGAATATATCAAGTTCCTATTTAGAAAAACAAGCAATACAAAGAAAGTGAATGAGTTTTGTTCACAGTGACACAAATTACCACTTATTTAACTTTTTGTTTTTTTCACAACGACATATGTTATGACATACTATCTGCTATTAATTTTTTTTTTTTTTTTCTGGAGTGGGGGCAGTTTTTAAATGCACTGGTGGTTCTAACTCTTACAAATAAAACTTTCTTTGAAAAAACTAGAATGAACAAGCCAGTAACATTTGTGCAAACACTCACATGACAACGTATCGGTGCGACATTTGTTATTTACATGTTAAAATGTGAAATTTGGTTGTTGTCACATAGTGACATTTATTTAACATTATTTGTTCACAATAGAATAAAGTGGAAGTTAAACAGTGAAAAACATTTGAAAATTACTTATTTTTTTTAATTACTGTTATTTTACAAGGTTTTAACTGAAATATATCTTTTAATTAGCATTTAATAAGCAGTATACATGTAGAAGCAAATTAAGATCGAAAAAATCTTCAAAAGCTATTTTTCTTGAAAGCACATTTTGCCAAATTTATGTCAATGTGGCGCAGCTGACAACGTCTTCTGGTAATATGGTACAACGTTTTGGTGGTAAAAAGTGCTTTTGGTCTTCCAAGTCTTAGCTTAGTTAACCAATGAGAGTGAAATGGAAGGGATTTTAAATTTTACTCTGAAAATGAGACTGTGTGTTTCTTAAAAATGAGAAAGTAGAATATCATTTAAAAAGGCAAAGACAAGAAGTAGGCAAGAGGGAGATATAGATGTGTGACATTTGTTTATGTTTATGGAGCCCCCTGTGGTGTTAAGAGAGAAACTGGCAGGCAAGCACCTATACTTTGCATAGGGAAATTCTGTTTTTTGCTTGTAACTTTTGTTTCGAATTAAATAATACTAACTTTCTGATCAAGCATAATAAGCTAATGCTACCAGCTTGCATTTTGTGACCAATTTAGATCAGGAAAGATTCTGCAAGTAATTTAGAACCAGATTTGATGTGGTCTGTCACACGACAACTACTGTAATATTTTGCCTGCCAGAAAACAACAGAGGGCGTCCTGAAAGTTCAACAAGTGACGTCATAGGTCACATCATCTATACCTTTTCTCCATTGGTTGGGCAAATTGCAAATGGTAAACCTTTTGTTACTATTACTTCACACCAAAAACAAATAAGCCTAATTGATGTCTCCTAATGACCACTGGAGACATTTCAGGTGAGGGATAAAGTCAAGTGATGTATAAAAGATGGACCAATTTAACTCAGTATTTCCATCTGTTGTTTTGGTGATATGCTCCAAACATGAGGGGAGAAAGAAATAATAACATTCAAAAAGTGGGACTCTGATTGCTCACCTACCTTTAAAGAGACATGAGATTTCCAGAAACCAAAACGAAGCGCCCCAATTGGTGTCGAACCCCGGTTTTGTGCATATTTGTGAATGCTTACCAATGTATTAGATCACACCTGAATGAATAAAGCCGAATCCGCCCGTTTCTTTATGGTAATACGATGATTGATTTAGTAATCTGTCATGCACGACCAGAAATTCAAAAGCATGGTTTTCTATGGGGACGATTACGATAGCAGCCAAGTTCAAAACAAGGGTTGCGGTTTTCTTTTTGTACTTGTTTGTTCAATTAAATAACCTCAAAAAGTTCTTGGTAGGTGGTCTTCAACGATCCAGTGAAGTTGAGAGAAATTCGTCATCCTCAAAAAAAAAATATCTGCAGTTTTTTACCTCAATTTTTTTTCCCCAAGAGTCAAAGACCCTTGAGGTCAAATTGTCAAGAGTCAAAATGAAAAATGAAGGTCAAAATTGTGTTTATTGAAAATTGAAGTGTTAAAAAACAAAAAAACACGCGTTTTTTTTTTAAAACAGTGGGCTTTCACACGGAGGAAAGCCTGTGCCTTAACAGCAGGCTTTACTCTTATAATTAAGCCTTTAATTGTAAACATGGCATGGCCTTTTAATTTGAAATGATGGAGACCCTTTACTCATAATGATTGAATGACCTTAATGGTACATAAATGAAGACCCTTTAATTGGAAAATGAATGACCATTTAATTGGAAAATGCAGACCTTTAATTGGAAAATGAATACCTTCAATTGGTAAATGACTTGTAAATGAAGGAATGACCCTTTAAATTGTAAATGAATGACCGTTTTTGTAAACAAGGAAGGACCCTTAATGCCCTAAATGACATGAATGACCCTTTAATTGGTAAATAAGGACTGACCCTTTAATTGGTAAATGAAGGAATGACCATGTAAATAAAGACCCTTTAATTGGCAAGGGAAGGGAGGACCCTTTAATGGTTAACGAAGGAATGACCCTTTAATTGGAAATGAAGGATGACCCTTTAGTATCCCTTAAAGGGATTAGCAGCGATATTGCGAGAGAATCGAAAAAATGTGGAAATGCAATTTTTTAACTTATAAATCGGGGATAAGTCAGTACAATTCCATATAATTGCTATAATGTAGAAACAAACAGTCAAATAGTGAAAATATGAAACATTTGAGGAAATTTGTCATACCGTCTCCTGTAAATAGACATACAGCGATGGCATCTCAAAATCTACACTAAATAACTGACTGTGGTTTATAACGGTACAGAATAACCAAAGATCAATAATATTTGTGTTTGAGGTCAAACTGTATTGATCATGGTTCACAATATCGCTTTAAAATCTTTGATATTCATCGGGAAAGGCTTTTTTGATCTCAAGTCGAATTTTGATATGCACGTATAGAAATTACCCAATTAGATAAAAGGTACTGCCGTGTCTTTAATACACGGATTTCAAGCCAACCACTTGCAGGTTATGTTGGCATATCCATGCCAGTAACAAAAATATCAAAATATGAATTTTGATGATTTTTTCGGTGTTTCGGATTAGCAAATCGCTGCTTATCTCTTTAATACAGACATACCTGATGGGACAATATTTTCTTGTAGAAAAATCCCCCTCCCCCTGAAGCCATATAAGAAAATTCCCAATTCATTTAATTTGTTTCCCACGGAGGTAGCAAAGTCAAGAGGTCACCAGGAGGCCATCAAGGGTTGTGTATGACGATGTAATTAGTATGAATCAATTGATGCCTTGGCCCATGCACTGAGAGTCATTGCATGTGCGGGGCTACTAATATGAGCATGCTCAGACCAACAACAGAATTCATTTCAATCGTATTGATCGGCAATCTAATTGATGTTAAGACATACCTGGTACTTGTGCAGTCAAGCAGATCAACAATAGGATTTAATTGCAATCACCTAGTATTGTGATGGCTACTTATGACTTGGGCGACTACGGAAATTAGTATTGGGAAACTTTCAAAGCCGACTCAGCTTGATTCTTGAAACCTATGATGTGCAAAGAGCCGCGAGTCATAATGACTTGCGACTACGGGAATTTAGAATATTGGGAAAGGAAAGCCGACTTCGGCCGACTTTTGAGATGCTTTATGTTCAAAAAGCCGCGGGTCAAAATGACTCTCGGCAATTTTTCCCGTGGGTCAGAATGAAAAGTCAAGAGTCAATGACGCGGGACATCGGGTCCCTGAAATCCCTGTGCTGTCACTTTAAATGACAAATTCAGACAGGAATTTAACACTTGTGAAGTCTGCATAATTTGGCAACACCAATTGGCAGCCATCTTGAATGGGTATGGCCATTTAGTGACCCTGGGTCACTAGTGGCAAGTGACAGTGAATAGCGAGTTTATTCTGTTAAAAGTCTGCTGAATTCATCAGGATCACTAGTGACCCAGTGTCACTAAGGGCCATACTGATCTTGAACAGAAAAGCGTAAATACTAGAGACCTATGAACTGAACTTTTAGAAATTTACCTCTTTGACAACTTTAAAAGCGAGTGCAAACTCTTCACTAATGTCGAGGCTGCGTCTCTCTATATCACCTCTCAAGTTACGGCGAGTGCGGAGACTGTTTTCTTGAAAGAATGTGGACAAAGCCTTAAGAGCTTCCAGCATGTCCTGAATACCAAAAGAAAGTACAAGCTTAAATGTTATCACACATGAGTTAACAATTTTGATCCTTTTTGTCCCGGAAGTTGATGCGATTTTGAATTCACCGTTGCTGTTAGTTGGCATGTCCTACCCCCCCTGTATTTCATTTCATTATAATTAACCCTAAACATGTTCACCGGGCTTTCCCCCTAAACGGCCGAGAGTCCCTTATTATCAGCAAGCATACATCAAGATAATCGAGGCAGCTATTCCATTTGGAAGCACTGATTTATGGTCACATTTTCATAATTGGTCCTAAACTATTACATGGTAGAAAATACACAATTGTGCCTTTTTTCATTCACAGATTATTACATTTAATCAATACACTCTGACCATTAAAAGTCACAGTTTTGGAAAGCTTATATACAGTAGGCCAAATCAGCTAAATACAGCTTTATTATTTAAGGGTGGGTCCGAAATAACAGGGTGAAACAACAAAAACGTAAACATTTTCTTGGCATGGTGAAATGTGTGGTTTCCTTTTCTGAATGATAGGTAGATCAAAATAAATATAGATGCAGAAAGGTATTGCTTAGGCCCTGTCAACAAGCCAGGCGAAAAAGTTCACAATCCCTTGTGTTTCAACTATACCAGGGTTGTCAAACCTTAATGCTTTCTGAAGTTGTAAAAATAACTGTAATAAAAGATTTACATAACTATTTTTCCAGTAAATCTTTTCCTGGTCATTGGTAATAGAACATTGCTTTCAAAACAGATTAACACACATTCTTGTGTACTTTTGGATACAGGGTGATCAAAATAAATTACCTTTAAGCAAAACTTGTGGTGCTCAGTTCTTAACTGCTATGGCAGTTGAACTAATAAAATATATACAAACATGGTGCCCGAAATTTCAGAAAGCAAATATTGTAGGTCTCTTCTAAAACAAGCATTCCTAATTAATAAATTCATATAGGGTGATAAACAATGGAGGCATTCCTTTCTGTATTCTTCACCTTTATAAATAGGTCCTGCACTATACACAGGAAAATTTTTCTGAATAACACTGTTACACGGAGTTTATAAAGCTATTTTATCCTACATGCATTAAACACATACTCCATATTTCACACTTCGAAATTTTGCCTACAGGTACAAAATAAAGCATTTATTCTGACGTATACGCATGCTGACTATGATTTAATACACAAAAACGTAATGTAAAATTACATCCACCCTATACTTTTTGAACCACCCTGTAATATTATCTATCATATCAATATTTGGTGTTTTAAAACAGACCCAGTGCAAAGTAACCAGTCAAAGCGTTGTACAACAAAGAAATAAGACACATTTTACCAGATGTGCAACACTAGATTTAGAATTAGCACAAAAATGATATTTTTCCACCCCTGCATGGCATTTCTTTTGCAAATTTACATCTGTAGGTATTCCACAATGCTTATGAAAAAGAATGGTTTCCTTACTGTGAATACTTTTTCAGGTAGAAAGGTCAAAATTTGGTGACTTTCAGTTTTTTATGTGCACGTCTATGGGCTGCTCCTCCACCGCGGCTCCAACCTGCATACTTGACATTGTAAACATAACTTTGCTTCTTCCACTCAAATGAAATGGGACTTTTTGCATTATGGAAAGAACAAAATTAGCTCTAAAATGACACCAAATTTGTTGTCATACATTCCAGACATTTTCCTGAAATTTTACTTTGACAAAATTTTGTGGGAAATTGTCTACCCCCCTCTCCACCATATTTGACAGACCACTTATGAAATGCGACCTTATACCATATTCAGTTTTAGTATGTATATAAAATTGAAAAAAACAAAAAATTAAAAATATTGTTTTTGTTATGTATTTGGCTTTTGTGCTGTAGAGGGCCATAAAAATGCACTGTATATTTCCCATGCTGTCAAGCTTCCATTTAACATTCCCGAAGTGCAACAATGTCAGGATTCTTAAAAACATTTTATCGCAACTATATTATGAACACCACATGTGCTAGATATTTCAAGTTTGCATAATTATGGAGATAATTTGCTTGTTTTTCTATGATGAAAATGTCAAGTTGAAAGCCCAAGCTACCAAACTTGATTGTTAAAATAGTACAGTTTTGGCATTTTCTGTGTGTGTGCACCAGTGCTACACATAAGATTTTGTTTTATGACTTTAACACAAAACTGCTTTTAAAAGCACGAACTACTTTTCAAACCCCAAATAGTCTCTAACCAACTCACACTGGAGAATGTCGTTACCACATAAACACAGTCCTCTTCTTCAGGCACATTTTTTCTGCTTTTGTTTGATAATTAGTAAAATTTATGCTGAACTGTCGTCTTGAAACAATTCAGGGCAAAAATTGTATTGTCCCACCACCATGAATTTGGCAGCCTTCAACGGAATCACTGCATGTTGAAGGATTGGTGGCGGAATACTGAGTCCTTATTCAATGCCCAATTCAGACTAACGTTCCATAAATCTGTTGGTAATTCCCTGACATATTTGAAGCTTATTCGAAGTTTTCTCATCAAATTTACTATCCAAAATTCGGGACCCATTTCGTTTGTCCTTGTACCTGGCGGCCACA
>JAMKCH010056768.1:0-49046 GCA_023653785.1 Ophioderma brevispina | reverse complement strand
ATGTTGGTCTACCTTTACGGATGTGCGAAACAAGGGCAGTGGTTGAATTGGGAGTCTGTCATGTAGGTCGACACCTCCTGGAAGAAACTTTTGTTTGTCTGGACGCCAGAGCTGCTGTCTTTTCAACTTCCATCCCCTGCCAATCTGAAGCTGTGGGGCAAGACCAATCTTGGACTCTGCCAATTATGTCATCATCGTCATTGTACACTGTTCCACATCCTCATTGGTTGTAGCTTCTCATTACAAAGCGGAAGATAGAACTGGCGCCATCATGACCAAACACTGAGAGCAATCTCTACAGGTCTGACACCGTACGTCGTAGAGGCAAATCAGAAAAAAACATTACACCTGAGAATCTCAACACCATCTCTACGATAGCCTTTCGCACAGCTGATGGTACAACCTATCGAAATTCAGTCTTACCAATGCCTAAGACAGAGGCAACCAACATTCTGAAGAAGGCCAATGACTGCATATTCCTGATGGATGTGGAACACAAACAAATAGTGTTCCCTCCAGAAATCACTGAGACAGCTAAGAGACTAGATATCACCATCTTTTCTACCAAAACAAAGAAAGACAAAGAGCTGACAGTCCCTATGGAGGAGAACCTATCCAATGCATATGCAAGAGAGAAGTGCAAATTCCAAGATCTAGTTGTTGACAGTGAAAACAGGGGATGGTCTACATACTACTTTCCAATATAACTATGAAGCAGAGATTTCTGCAATACATCAGTCAACAAATACCTGGCATCCTTGGACATTCCTAAAGGAAAGAGAAAGGCTATAACCGATACAGCAGCAAAAATTGCACTCAGAGTGAGCTATATCATCTGGCTCAGCAGAAGCTTAAAGGCATTCAGACAGATGGAGCTACAAGCAACTCTAGCAATATGATCTGAGGGAAGTGGAATGGTTGAGCGCTCACAAAACCAAGTTTAACGCCAAAGTCTGGTCCAAAGCCCAGATACTTCAGAACAAACTAATCTAGACAAAGAGATACTACGTAAGGTGATGTTTTTCCTACTAAGTCACCTTCACAGAGGGAAATATATCAGGAGTGCTTATCTTAAAACGGATAAAAGTTGAAACAGTAATGTTATGCAGATTGAGTATTATGCTCCAATCATGCTGTTGCCAATAGGTTGCAGTTTGTTCATTGAGCACACTTCTGCTTTCTACAACTGTACATGGTTTATGTAGCCTTGATGTTTTATCAAGCCGTAATACTATTTGCATTTTGCATAGCTCACTCATTGAGTTTGAGCACTATATATATAACCAATAAACAGACTAAATATTGAAGTGGTCAAAGACAACGAAACCAGCCGGACCGGTCAAGGGTATCATTAAGTTAGGCGCCCTAACCCTGGCGCACATGAACCGATTATATGGAGAGTGATGTTATGAAAATACATCAAACATTAAGTTATTGGAAAATCATTAATCGCTCAAGCAATTCAGAAGACCTATGTCAGGATATTTTCTTCCATTTTCCTGAATTTTAATATTTTATACAGTTAATAAACAGTGAGAATCTATTAGTAAGCATTCTACACTACAAAATCAACTTGAATATTCTTTATTTTAATTGACATATTCTTGACTAAGGATAAAAAACATAGAACCGCCATACAAAAGCCATCTTTGAAACCAACGCCGAGACATGTATCCGTACTTGAATTTTTACATTCATCAGTAAAACCATCTTATTTTCACGTTTCACGTGAACGTTGTGTTTTTTAACGCGTAGACTTGCTCTCTAAATGTAAACAAGTGAAAATTTCACTCCCAAAAGAGTGACACTCTTGTAAACAACTCTAAATGAGTGGTTTGTACTTAAAAAGAGCGAATTTCCACTCAAAAAGAGTAAACATCACTCCAAAAAGAGTGGATTTCCACTCGTTTGAGGAGTTAAACGAAGGACAACACCGTTTGAGGAGTTAAACGAAGGACAACACTCGTTTACATTTAGAGAGGCGGGATTAATCCTTTAATGAGATTTTAAACAATTCAAGGATGATTTGACGTCCGGTAGGAATTGAAAAGGAACGCTGCGATTAATACCTGTTTGAAAAGGGGAAGCGGTCTACAATTTTTTATGATACTAAAGATGATTCTAGAGCAATCTTCAAATACGCTATATATATCCTTAAGAGGGATAGAGGAAAATCTGACGATCACCGCAAAAGCGCCTTTAAATGCAGTTAAGGGAAGTTAGTGATATAATCGTACTAATCACTCGGGGAGCTCACCAAAATGATTGGTAAAAATTTTGACACATTTTGGATCAAATTAAAACCAAATTTGACAATTTTGATACCGAAATTAGTTTAAAAGTTGACAAATATCTTAATAGGTTCCCTGCTGATATATTGTTCATATTAAAATGAGTAATTTGTTTTAAGTGTGATGCGAAGTATGTTATATAGAGTACTTATGATTCAAGAGCAAATCTTCAAATAATCTTTTATAATCGACATTTTGATTAATCTTATATAATTTTATATAATCGACATTTCCGCGTGTATACTTTTAACAATATAAGACGGCAAACATTCCGTTCGTCACACTTTCTTTCCCGCAACATATATCGCAGTTACCCTGAACCTTCGTCTTTCCAAGGGGGGGGGGTGAACTTCGCCCCTAGTGAACTTCGCTCCGGTGCGCTAAAATGCCGAAAGCATTCGTAAAAAGCTTCTAGGTAATCGTTCTCTCATCCTTTCCGGTCATTTTAGCGACAAAAAAAATGTGAGGTAGCACTCCCGGGGGTTCGGTTTGGGGTTAGGGTATGCCGTCAAAGTCGAAGGGTGGGGGGGGGGGGTTTCACCAAAGGATATATGTAACTGGTGCATTTTTGAATATATTAGGCACAGTATGGCTCTAAAACACCATGTGTTATGGAAAACTAGCCCAAGTGGCGTCATTTAGAGCTGAAAACCGCATGAAAATCTGATATTCCTACGTTTTTAGCGCAAAATTGGATTTTCGCCTATTTTCTGTGGAAAATGCCAATTTTGCCGACTCGCGGACTTGATGACGTCATTGTGATGCCATACTAGGTATGTTGGAAAGAGGAGGACCATAGCTATCCACTGGTATCAAAATCATAAGCATCGGGTGCTTTATAACGAATTCTCGAGGGGTGGTAACCACCACCACCCCCCCTTGGTAAACCGTGTTACAAAAAAGGCTTGGTAAGACGAGGGTTAACAATCGTTTTTAATATTTGACATTAATTCCTATATCTATTTGTTAATATTTGTCGTCTGTCCTATGTTGTACAGATCTATTGTATACATGTTTGTTTTGCTCATTATGTTCACAGGTTGGCTGAAGTCTATATATACATTTACTTTATTGGAGCACCAGTAAGTCGAAGAAGCTTTATTCGCTTTGAACATATCACTTCTTTTTGTATTTTTTGCCTTTGTTGTGTGTGTGTGTGTGTGTGTGTGTGTGTGTGTTTGTCCCACATTCAAAGCGAGGACTGAAGTATAGACAAACACCAACAAAGCGAGGAATTTTTGACGAAGTGAGGTCAAAATTCGTGTCCTCGCTTTGCTGTATACTTAACGATACGTCTTGATACCTGTACAAAGCGATGATCGAACCCCAGCAAAGTCCTCACTTTGTATGTGTTGAACGTAAATCCGTGTGTTACCACTTATTTCCTGTGCATCGTATCGCAGGAAATAACGTTACTTGTCATTTTTAAACTGAATAGCGCCCGCTCTTTGCTACAGCGGACCTATTTCTTTGGAGTTTGAATGCATAAACCTCAGACCTCCCTTTGTATGTGGTGCCACGTAGGTGTGTGTGTGTGTTGAGTATGTGTGAGTGCCCACGGCGCGTGGGTGTGTATGGCGTGGGTGTGAACACGCGTGTATGTGCATGTGCGAGTGTGTGTGCGCGAGAGTGTTTGTGTATGGGGTATAGGTTTTTCAACACGATTATATTATTTTGCCATCGTAAAGATTAAAGATGAAACCTTTAAAAGACAGCCAATACTGTCCCGCGGACATCTGAATTATTGGATATCATCAAAAGAGGGCTCAGCCAGTAAAAAAGAAAAAAGAAAGAGATAAATCGTGGTAGTTGGACGTCTTAATGTACGTACTCTTGGGCTTAGTTTGATGGAAAAACGGTGATTATAGGAGGACTTTACACAAATAGGGACTGCGAAATATTCTAGTTTGTTCCTAAGATTTTGCTCAAGAATGATGGCACATCTGATATCCTAATAATTTGTCATGTTTTTAAAGGGAGGGTTTAAACTTGTTCCTTTAAGTGAGTGTAAAGGGTGGTCCTATAACTAACTACAAGAAGATGGTTAATTAGAACGTTTTTCCTAAAGCCTGTGTGAAACACAATTTCCATATTGTAAAAATTTCGGTTAAATTAACACGGCTCTATCCGTACATCTAGATAAAGCTAGGAATCCCTCTCAATGTCAGAAAAAAAAATGCGATCTAACAATGAAGGAAATATATTTTGATAATTTCAGGCTGACTATCTGGCGTACATATTGATCAAATACCTGCAGGCCCAGAATCACATGAAACATGTCGTTATCAGCATGTCTATTACCATGATCATGAACATTGTCTTTCATTATGTCATCGTCATCGTCCTTCGATTTGACCTTAGGTAAGAACAATAAGATTACATTATTTTAAGTATTGCTCTTTCTCCAAATAACCTGCGGTGTGCAATAAATAACTTTAATGCGTAAGATTAGTTTCGATATTAAGGTAAGCATTTCTACCCCGTGATCATCTGCCAAAGCATTCATTTAGGGTATACACTTCTTACTAGGATGCCGTGAGGCTCGCAAATCTTAGATGCGCTTATTTCTTGCATGCATGGCATCTGAAAAAAAAATGTTTTAAGACTTCGTGTCTGAAAATGCACTAGATGGTGTAATTCATGATTGACATGGCAGAAATCTGCAGGCACTTTACTCCGCGTTCATCAATCTGATGGGCATTTCAATAGGATTATTCCAGAAAAAAAAAAAAGGCCCCCTCTATAGAGGGCGCTGGAATTCCAGACTTTTTGTCACTCTGAAAGCTGGAATTCAGAAGAATTTAATGTATTATACGGGGTGGGAATTCCAGCCATCTTAGGTATAGAGGGTGACTGAATTCTAGTGTTTTATGATTTTTCAAGAGGACCCAAATATTGCGGAAAAAAATCAATATTTTCAACACCCTCTATACCCCTAACAACCCGCTGGGAATTCAATGTTTTTTACATTGGGTATAGTCTAGGAATTCCTGAATTAGGCGGAGGGAGTGGTCGGAATTCCTGGAATACGGAAAGTAGCGTCTGGAATTCCATATAATTCATGGAAGGATAGCCAGGAATTCCAGATATTTGTGAAACCGAAAAATTTGCCCTCTATAGGGGGGGGGGGGAATTTTTTCTGGAATAGACAAATGCACTTTATATGATCATTACTAATAATTATGAATTCAGATTCTAAATTGGCGTGATATGTATTTCTTCTGTGAAAGTTATGATGTGAAAGAAACATGCCAAAAGTTGCAAATTTTCTATGACTACTGTAAGCGCGGTCGGGGTGTTAACCTGAATGGTTGGAAAATAACATGACGATAATCCAAACTGCCCGCGTTGCCGGTGTAAAAGGAGATATGGTCCGACAAGAACAAGCTCGGGATCCATGGACGACAAACAGAAATAACACGTAAAAATTAATGTAGCGTAAAGAGTCAACTGATGAATCGATTGCCCTATTGTTGGCGGACTGTGAGACGGGCGGACCATATCTCCTGCACACCCGGCACTTATGCTTAGTATAGAAATCAAATCATCCCCTATGAAAATAACCATTCTTGCACTTCATTAAAAAAACACATGTAGTGGTGGGAAAGGCTTGTTTTCGGCCCCGTCTATAAACAACCTTTAGTCTGGCTTGAAGGTAAAACAATGGTTACAAGACTCTACAACCGCTCATGATCATGACCAACATAACAGTGTACTCTATACTTAATTCTTAAGGGTGTTGTTTCTCCTTAAGCGAAATGCCATGCTAATATGATTTACGCTTAACATATTATAAATGCATTTTGTGTTTCCAAAAAATTATATTAATGTCTTTCAGTCAGAAAAATTAAACTATATTATTGATAACAAAATAAAAAACGTGATATATTTCCGTATGTTGCAGCCATTTGATCGGCCCACGGGAAAATAGGAAATCTGGTGTACTAGTTGTTGTCTTGAAATAACGTAGCCAGGTGATGACATAACCAAACCTTTTTAGCTATGTTCTGTTCAAGATCCGAACCCAGATCTTAATCGATCGTTACTGCTTTTCTACTGGGACACACTATAATCGATTTTCTGACCAGGAGTACACTAGACATCCTTAGACACCTGTTTTTATCTATTTACTTCTCAAGTCATACAACGTCACCAATGCCGAGCAACGTCACCAATGCCGAACATGGCGACCTCCATGGGCAACATTTATTAGTTAATTCTGTTAATAAGGCAATCTATATTGCAGTAGATATTATTTCTTTCAGATCGCAAAGACATCTTTTAAAACATACTTAAATTAAAAATTAGACTGTTAGTACACCTTAACCATATTTTTTTTGTTTCTAACCGATCAGAATTTTTTTACTATTAGGGCTGCTTCAAAAATCAACCACCGGTTGCTCCCCGGTGTCAACAGGTTATTTCCGGCTGGAACCGGTTTCTTTTCTAAACAATGTAACATGATTCAACCGCCATTAACTATTGCCTAATACAAATCAAAAGTCAATTGGCGATGCTTATAAGTAGACGTACTACATGCTTAGTAGAACATGGTGTAACTTTTCGGTTTGTGTTTAAGAATGTTGATTCTGAATTACATTCGCAGGGAATCTTTTAGACCAGACATAATCACACACACATTTACGCAAGCACATCGACACCCGAACTTCCACGTACTTACCATACCACTCATGTATTTTCTTTGTTTAAAATACATTTGTAGAGGTGCTATCAGTGCTCAAGTTTGCTCTTACTATCTTCTCTGCATATTGTTGCTGGTATTCATAAAGTGCAACGCTCTATATGCTGAGACGTGGCCGGGTAAGTATGACATCCGGCGAATTTAACGCACACCGAGCTAACACAGTTCAGGGTGATTAAAAATATTTAACAGCAGTATTCACATGAAATAATCAAAGTCAAAGTCAAAGGCACATTTAAAAGCCACAAAAGACTGAGAGAGAAGCTGCGAGAGAACAGATAAATATTATGACGTTGATTTTTTTTCGCTTACGGGACATCTAACAATTTCGCATATGATACAATTTTTTGTTCACTTACTGAATCGGATTAGAGTCAGTGTTTGTTTCTTATTCGTTTGTTGTTGCTCCTATTGTTAAAGGGTGGACATTAGACTGCTTGCAGGAGTGGGGAATCGTACTTCGACTTGGTATACCAGGTGCATGCATGCTTTGTTTGGAATGGTGGACGTTTGAAATAGGATTTTATGTTGTTGGTAAGTGCCATTATACTCTACGTAAAAATCGTAACGGATGCGATGCGCTTAACTGCATTCACGTACTGACAATGAGGTTTTCGGCTATTTTTTTAAAGAACAATAAAACCAGCCGGTATTGTGGTCAAGAAAATCATCTACTGACAAACTTCTCCAATTTATTTCAATCTACGACAATTTCTGCTCCAAACAGAATACATTACTGATATAGTTGAAACCCGTATTGTCAGTGTTCTGATTTTAATGGGGTGTAGTATATATTACGCAATAGGTTTTAACCCAGAGAAACCAAATACTACAAAATACTACCGCACTGGCAAGAGAACATTTTCAGGAAGAAGCCCCCAATTTTTTTCGAACCGTGTTTTTGCATATTTGGAATGTTTACCAATGTGTTAGATCACACCTGAAGTAAATAAGCCAAATACGCCGTCTTTATGAACTTGCCTGCTATGGCCATAACCTCTCATACGGTAAGGTTGACCTACTAATTCTAATATCACGTTAAATTACATGGTTGATTGAGACATCGTCGTCCATTTTAAATGTTTTACGTTCCTTCCTCTTTCCTCTCCCACCTCGTGGTTATTCAATTTATAAAAACTGCAAGCTATAACAGAGAGTGCCAATGTTTCGAAGTAGAGGTAGAAGCGATCTTATGAACTACGCATCCACCTGCTTTGCACCTGGACCACATTCTATATGTTCAGTGAGTGCATTGTTTGATCCACCATCTTTGAGGTAGAAGTGATGTTATGAATTATGCATCCACCTGCTTTGCACCTGGAACACATTCTGTATGTTCAGATGGGTGCATTGTTTGACCCTAAAAGATGGCTGCTAATCCGAAACATGGACACTCTATATATTATATAGGGTCCTCGCTAGCTTTAGAAATTAGATCCATAAAGCTGGCTTTGGAGCTAAATTGTTGAATATGGGCACTATGTTCAGGCTATGTTATTTCACGCAGTGATTTGAAACTCTCGCTCGGCCGTGTCAGTGCCATGACTGCGATGTTCGCCGAGCATCTTTCGATGGAAATACAATCGCAAAGTTCCCAATTTTTGTTTCATTTTATGGATACAAACATCGTTAGTATTGTCTCTACCAACATCATATGACGTTTGTATGTTGTTGTTATTTTAAATAACAAGCTAAATTACAGGTTTAAAATCAACAGCTGATTCCATTGTTGACTGGAAGTTTTTGAAAGGGGCAAATCACATATTGTTGCGCGTAGTGAAATTTTGTTGTATAAATAGACTGTTCCACGTTTGTTTACAGGGGTAGTGTTAGCAGGTGAAGTCATTTTGATCTAAAAACGATCTCACACAAAATATTTTAGGAATAAAAATGTTAAAAATGTTTAAGAATGACTTCGGCGACCGTTCACGACTCAAAATATGGTACAACCCATGCATTATCAGGCCGTCTTTCACAGAAAAACACGAAATGACCGTATTTTATTTTCTAATTCTTTGAAAATATATAAATTCAATCTTGTGCCACATTACAATTGCTTTGTCCTGAAGCTCTCCCATTCGTAAAGACAGTTATCCAATTTTTCACTAATAAGGTTTGGTTTGAAAATCAACAGAAAATGCAAGCAGAAAGGAATACATCCTCGAGTCTATAGTTTTTACTATCCGGTGAAATTAAATTTGTGTCAAAAATTCGAACCAAATCGTACGCAGCCAAAATATAACCTCCAATTTTGTAGTACTTTCTGCATTTGACAATTGAAAATAAATTTAGACATATATGATGTAAATGAACTTTGCTAGGGTCCTCGCTGGCTTTAGAAATTAGATCCATAAAGCTGGCTTTGGAGCTAATTTGCTGAATATGGGTATTATGTTCAGGCTATGCTATTTCACGCAGTGATTTGAAACTCTCGCTCGGCCGTATCAGTGCCATGACTGCGATGTTCGCCGAAAATTGAAAGGTATTATTAGTATTAAGAATGTCTTTCTCATTTTATATGCATAGGGCCAGAAGGCACAGAAGAAGTCGGGGCACACTCTGTCGTGTTCTATTTTACATCTCTACTCTGGAGTGTAAGTAAGGACTAACTTTTAGCCCATTCTCTGATGCTCACCTATGTTATTTTAACCTCTAATGCAGCATATTTGTTATGAACCAGAGTTATTATCTTCAGCCACATGGTTGTTCTTTAAATTCAGGAAATATTGATCATGCGCAATGAATTTCATAGAATGACTGAAAGATCAGGAAGTCTTTTGATGACATTTTTCCCAAAATGCCCGTAATATCTACGACTGCGCTACAGCTATGACCTCTTATTACAATATTCTATAACTAAAGTCAACTATAAAAGTCAAAAGAAGAGAGCAGCCCAAATGGACTTTGTGGTATCTCAAATAGTTCACTCTAACTTTCGAACCACAAATACACATTTCTTAAACAAACAACAACAAAAGTAGTATAGTGATGCCGGTAATTATTAATTCTTCGATACCACTCTCATTAATGTTTACAGATGTAGTTATTTTACTCTCTACTTGATTCTCTGTTTAACTATTGTCATACCGGTTGTCGTACCGGAAGTGGCATATTCAGTAAAAGAAGCTCAGAATATTTTTGGTTTATACCGTATCCTGACAATTCTATTTGTCTTTTGTCATTATGCAGTTTGCACTTGGATTAGGTGTAGGCGGCAGTATTCACATTGGAAACTTGCTTGGAGCCAACAAACCAAAGAGAGCGCAAATAACTTCAGTACTTCTCGTGGTTCTTGGAGGTTTGTGTCTTTCTTAAGGGGGGGGGCGTCATTTTCATGCAATATTAAGATTATTGCAATGACAGCACATAATTTGTTTTGAATACAAGCAAGTGATGTACCAAAATGTTCGGTGTGATGAGCCCTTTTCAAATAAATTTGTCTCGGATCACGTCGACCACAATATGCTAATTAGCAGGGATCAAAGGTCACGGCACCGAGAAAATCATAAATTCAAAGTGACAATTTTGCCCCTATTTATCTCAAAAATGAAAAGTTATTTGAACAAAGTTTGTTTGTTAAACAATTACTATGGCCAGGATCTCGAAAATAGTGTCAAATAGCAAATCTAAATGTATCATGAGGTAGACCGTGATGCCCACCGTGATGAAATATGAAAAAGCCAATGATGACCATGTCATACGACCTATGGTTTAGGGGTCAAAAGTTAAAATGCTTCGAAATTGTCAAATTGTAAAACCTTTCTTGTGCTACCAATTATAATAATAATAATAATACACGGGCTTTTTATAAAGCGCCATTTGATCAAGATCACAGCGCTGTTGCCTATTATTATTACGCCGCCATCAGGAAATCGTCACAATCATTTTGCTTCACCTAGGCAATCTTGGCCTGGTGTCATATGCAATCTTGTATGCAATCTTGGCCTGGTGTCATATCCATGTGCTAGGTCTAGTATCTATGGGTGTTCTCCATTTGGGATTAAAGGTCATCTTGGGGTTACAAAGGTCAAAAACATTAAGTTTGCATAAAACCTAAAACAATGTCAAATGGCACATCTCAATAGTGCATTTTGTGGACCTTGAAAGATGGAAAACGTTTACCTACTATTTAGGGGGTCATGAACGCCTAACTTACACGTGCCTTTTGCAAGTTTCTCTCCTTTTTACAATTCGTTATGTTGAGTATGATATTAGACGCATGTGTTTATGTATCTTGCTGTCAGCGAATGAAAAAACATCTCAAAGAATAAAATGTATGGAAAACCATTAACCAAGAACTGACGCGCATTTTGACAAAAATGGGATACAATTAATACGTTATGTATATTTATAGGTTAAGTATATTTAAAGGCTGACTCAGAGATTTCCCGATGAGTGCGCACTCATTTTTCAAACAAATCGTGTTTTTTGCATAAACATAAATGCTTGTCCATATACTAATCACTGTGTGAAATAACTAAGCTCAAGTCGAAGTCTTTCATATAGAAAATCACAACTTTGTTATAAAATTCCGGATCCGAAAATTTTGTTATACACGGTATCCTCTGGCACTGTTATACTGTGCATAAATGTTTACTGCATGAAAACGAAAAATCCGATTCATCTCTAATTTTGGAATTAAGCATTTTAGGTAACTATATTTAGTTCTAGATGACTATTTTTAATTACTACACAAAAAAATAAATTTTCGAAATCTCTGAGTCAGCCCTTAATAGGTTTAATACTAACCATTTTTGTCAAAATTTCATTTATTTCAAGGCACATTTGGAATCCTGTGTTTAATAGTTTTCCTCTCTCTGAAAGACGTTATAGGTTATGTTTTCACGAATAACAGGTAAATACGAACGAGTTTCCGTTGTGTTTTGTTTGGTTTAGTCGTTTCACTGTTGTTCAAAATCCTTTGATTTCCCTTTCTCCAGGAAGAAGTGGATAAAGATCATAACAATTACAAAATTAATATACCAATTCACCGCCTTCCCATTTCCCATAACGCAGCATTTACGAGGTTTAGAAAACCGGGCGTATGCAGACGCATACGCCCGGTTTCTAAACCTCGTAACTATTTGTTGGCAAATGACGTTACAGGCCTAAACTAATGCAACAGGCAGAGAAAATCGCAAGAACTAGTGTATTCAGGTGGCAGCAAGGCGATCTCAAGGTTCTCGGTGGTGAATAAAGCTGGATGAGCTCGGAGATATAGGCAGGTGACATTCTAAACTCGTTGAACCTTGGTCAATAGACCATTTGCACGATCCCCGAAATGCATCTCGTATTGTGCCCATTTCCATCCGGGAACTTGTACCAGAGGTCATGTTTACAAAAAAAGTTGTTGTTCGTTCGCGTCGCCGAACATTGCCTAAAATTACAGTACAAAGTACCTTTTCATGTGAAGTTAATCTTACAAAAATGTAGAAGAATATCTAAGGAACAAAAAACAATCGAGGCACTGGTGTTGAAATTCACGACAAAACGTGATATTTTCGATCGTAACTGTGCCCTACTTGTCACCTGACGGACGATTACACAAGTATAGTGCAACGTCACAGATAGGTTAAGTTTTCTGGTATTATCATTACGCTCTTAACCGAATGTGTTTAGCCGACTTGAGGCTGGTACAAGTTCCCGGTGACATGGGGCCACGAACCAGATGCCATTTCGGGGATCGTGCAATTGTCTATTCTCTTTCTTGGACGCATAAAGAGTTGCAGGAAGCCAGCCTTGATGTACTAAGGCCATGGGACCAATCAGATGTGGATTTTTCAAGGTACTGTAAAACTGCCCAATTCTCCTTATTAAGAGCCAAGTAGCCTTGTATAATATGTTAACATCATTGGTAATTCTTAGTGATGAGTCTTAAGGTGACACCTAGGTCCCGTGCTTCAGCCTGATCGGAAGATATGAGATGACGGATATTGCCAATAATCATGGTTGGCTGATAGTTTAATACTAGTTGATCTGTTAAAATGAGAGCGAAAATACAACATAGCCCTCAGTCTCTTTAGTCAATTGATTTCAGCTTGTTGGATTTATGCATGATTCAATCGTCTTCATGGATGTTTCATGATCCCGAGGGTGGAAAGTCAGGTAGACCTGGGTGTCATCAGCTTAAGCGACAGATTGAACACCACGGGCAGTAATGGTATCCTTTAGTGGGGCACTGAACAAGATGAAGTCAATAGCTCCTCCATCTCCACCATCTACCACCATATAGATTATATAGGTTCGGCCATCTAGATAGGAAGAGAACCAACTAATGCTTTTCCAGCTGTAATTCCAAGAGTTCAGTATACGGTTTAAGACCACAAGGTCTATGGTTGTAGCAGGCAGTAGAATGAAATCCAGTAACACGAACACATCTCTTTTTGTTTGTCCAGAGCCAGAGTCATTATCACCGTAACAGTGCGTTTCCGTATGGAAATTGACGCGTAAGCTGACTGCATCGTGAACATCTGTAACTGATTTACTGCTACCCTTTCGATCACCTTCCAGAATTGGAAGATTTTATATAGGGCGATATTGAGGAGGATGTTGGTGGCCAAGCCGGATGTCTTCAGCAGATTGAGAGCGAAGACAAGGGAAAAAAAAAAGTTGGCAATCCTGGTATAAATGTTAACAATTCAACAATTTAAGACATTGGCTAGAATTGTTCGTGTGGGGGAAGCAGCAGGACTAATCGATACTGAATTCGATGATGATTGTATCTTAAGACTTCGCCTTCAGATATGCAGAAAAGCAAAGTGCTGAAGGTATTTCCATGATCAGCTCAACTGACACTGACAGTAGTACATAGTTAGTAGTATAATGTAGACCGTGCGCCGCGTTTGAGAGGTTGTGGAAAAAACTGTCAGCAAGATCGTTTGGACATTCATGGGTAGGGGTGCGGTTTTCACTCTGGATATGTTAACTTTCTGCAACACGGAAAAAAGGTCACGTTGGTCACCATGTAGTAAATTGGTTGCTATGATACTTGTCTTTGTCGTAAAGCAAGAAGGAGAGCTGTGATTTACAACAATGATCCTGTAAGCTTAAGTGCTACTACTGCGCTCCAGCCGACACCGTCTTCTCCTCAGCACGAAGAGCATATGAATATACTAAGGTGGATGAGGACAAAGAAGGACACATTGATTGACGAGTGGAGATAGGGAGCTAAATAAATCGGGATTTTGTTAATTGGGGGGGACACGCGATCAAGAAAAAATGTAGGGATACTGTAATTTGAAGCTTATAGTTCGCCCGTCGTACGTGGGCCGCTATTACGCGACGTCATCCCCGGTCAATATGTCTGCTGACATAAATATTATTAGTATTAGGTAGCTTATCGAAAATGGTGGAGATATAAATCGATATCGGAAATCGTCTATAGAACATCTGTACACAGTGTCACCCGCCCGGTGGAGCATGTTCATCAAGGGTCTTAGATAAAACTTATATTATCAACCAGAGAATCACAGCAAGCATCTGAAGGTACACGCAGAAGCGCAGTTCGTACATCCGAGCGGAAGATGTCTAGCTATGTCTCCTATGATGCTGCGAATTTTCCGAGTCTGCATACCTTTAGTGCAGGGGTTCTCAATTATATTAGCTGAAGGGCCAGAGAATGCCGAACATATTTGAAATTTCCCTACTTGAGGCCCAAATACACCTGAATTTCTTATGTTAACCAGTGTTACCTTTATATATTTGAGCAACTCAAGGGCCAAAAATCAATGGTTGGCGGGTCGGATTTGGCCCGCGGGCCGCCTATTGAGAACCCCTGCTTTAGTGCTCTGTTCAGGTCGGTTGATTTTGATAAAACACTTGACGGCGTTGTAGTACTGTCCCAAATTGGAGTGGCAGAGACTGTTTCCGAAGTAACATCTGCTGACCTTGAATTTTGAAAAAAAAAAAAAAAAAAAAAAGAAAATGTAGGGATACTGCATGAAGCTAATAGTTCGCCAGTCGTACGTGGCGCTATTACGCTACGTCATCCCCGGTCATACGTCATGCTGCATAAAATTAATTATTAGCTAATTAGGTAGCTTATCGAAAATGGTGGCGCTATATATCGATATCGAAATCGTCTATAGACATCTGTACACAGTGTCACCCGCCTGGTGGAGCATGTTCATCAAGGTCTTAGATAAAACTTTATATTTATCAACCAGAGAATCACAGCAAGCATCTGAAGGTACACGCAGAAGCGCAGTTCGTACATCCGAGCGGAAGATGTCTAGCTATGTCTCCTATGATGCTGCGAATTTTCCGAGTCTGCATACCTTTAGTGCTTTGTTCAGGTCGGTTGATTTTGATAAAACACTTGACGGCGTTGTAGTACTGTCCCAAATTGGAGTGGCAGAGACTGTTTCCGAAGTAACATCTGCTGACCTTGAATTTTGTTTGTAAGATATATTTTCCAGCAGAGTCAGCAGTGTCAGTAGCTGCTGACAGGGCCCCATACAATATTGCTCTCAGGGCCCCAAAACATTTAAAAAAAAGGAAAAGGGGAAAAGAAAAAACGGGAAAAAAATCACGGCCACAGTGTTTGGTTTCTTTCCCCAAAGATTTATTGGGAGCCCTTCACACCATCTTGGGTCCATTTAGGACACTGGGCTCCACACAACTTTTTTTCTACCAAAACGCGATGGGCCCAGCCCGGGGCCCAGGGGGTTGATATGTTTTCGTGAAGTCAAATTCGTTTGCATCACGTACCCCTGTTATCAATTATATAGGAACCGTTCATGGAAAGGGGGTGTCCTGAAAATGTTTGACCCTTCAAAGATGGGGTTACGGCCATACAAAATATCACCCTAATTTTGCTTGTGACAATGTGGTCTATGATTTTCTGTGGGGTTAAAAGTGTAGTCCAAGGTTTCCCTGGGGACTCCAAGGGGGTCGCGAAGCTAATTTAAATGAAAGTACTTGTCCAAAGGCAGGAACAGAATTGGTTAATAATATAATTTATATAATAATTTAGCTATGTCAAGCAAGCCAAACTGATTTTGCAGTGTTTGAATCAACTGAATTTGTATATATTTGATTAGTAAAATTTCAGCGCGCTTTGCTCGCAAATCAGTCTAAATTGTCACTTACAGGACTGTTCAAAGATCAAAATTGAACTTGACTATAATGAAATTAGTCATCTCAAGCAAGCCAAACTGATTTTGCAGTGTTTGATTAATCAATTAAATTTGTATTTGATTAAAACTTCCACGCGCTTAGCGCGCAAATCAGTATCAAATGTCACTTACAGGACTGTTCAAAGACCAAAAATGAACACGATTGTAATGAAAAAAAGGGATTTTTGCACACTTCGTGCACACTTGTTTTAGGAATGGCGAGCACCATGCCCTCATAATGCCACAACCGAATTTTTTAATTTCCCTGTCATCAGTTGATTCAGAGCTTCCGGTAGATATAGGCGACCTTGTTGCAAGCCCCTTCCCCTGGCTTGAAAATGTGGCTTGCCACTGACATACCTCTCCACAACACCTTCAATTTTTTTCTTGACTGGTCAAATTTCTTTTTGAGTAAGAATATATTATTTTGAGCAATGGGGGTCGCCGCAAGCTAAGTGCCAAGAAATGGGGTCTCGGGACAAAAAGGTTGGGAAACCCTGGTGTAGTCTGATTTGTTTAGATCCAAAAAGGAATGCCCTAATATTTCTGATTTTTTTCATCACCCCCTTACAACTGTTTGTAAACGCTCCCCTAACAATTTGTACTGGTTTCCTTGAGGTATAAATACAACTACATTTCATATAGCGTTTCCGATAGGCGATAGAGGCGTGAATTTCCTTTGCCATGATACCAAAACCCGCATAAAAATCTGATAATTGAGTGCTTGGGATGCAGAATTGAATTTTCGCCTATATTGTGCAATCTGTGTCTACGGAAATTTTCATTTTTTGCTGCCTTACGGACTTTATGACGGCATTGTGATGCCATACAGGGTATGTTGGTATTTATTTTGGTGTCAATGGAAAGAGAATGACTGGAAAGAAAATGGAAAGAGAATGACTATATAGTTGTCTATTGGTACCATAATCATTAGTATCAGGCGCTTAAAAATTACCCAATTTTAGAATGAGGTTAATGTTTTGCAAAAAGGCAATCAAACAAACACAAACAACAAACGCATACACACGCACGCACGCACTAGCGCGCGCACACACACACACACTTTCACACGGACCTTACATACTTTTGTTGACACCATAGTATGTATATGGAGTAATATATTAGTAGATAAAAGTGCCTGGGGGGTGGGTTGGGGAGGATATATATATATATCCCTTAAATCCCTAAATGCCATTTTTATACCTTGAATCCCTAAAGCCGTTTTTTGTCATTTTTCAAAAATCACGGAGCGGATCCCTGCCTTGTGTTTAGTGTGTTTTGTTTTTACCTTTTGCTTATTAATGTCAGAATGGGTGTCTTTGGGTGACGGGCTGTCTTTAACGGGATAAATCGCAATATTGTTTTTTGCTTTTTGCTTATTAGTGTCAGAGTAGGTGTCTTTGGGTGCCCTAAAGTGCCTTTGGGGGTATGGGGATGGTTGGGAGGGTAAGGTTTTTCTTATTAGTGTCAGAATGGGTGTGTTTGGGTGACGGGTGTCTTTGCACTTTATTCCGTTAAATAGGGGTAACAGGCTGTCTCTAACACTAACACATAGCTTGTGGGGATTTTTTGTAAAACGTTCCCACAAATAAAAAAAACATCCCCATAGGGCTTAAAAACGTCCCCATAAGACATTTTGTGTACTCCCACAAACACACAGACACACACAGTTTTCCCAGCTCATCTCAAAGGATGAAATCAGTATCTCTAACACAATTGAGTGTATTTTCACTTTGGTCAGTCCGATGTTCATGTTTCAAAGTTCTTCAGGATGGTTTAAGTATGATTTGGTATTAAACCAAGTAACCCAATATTGTTGTTTTTATGGTAAAGGTAAAAATATTAACATTTTTGTGTATTAATAATGTACTAATTATTCTGGGATGCCCTGTAGTGCATTTCAAAATGATTTTAATTGGAATTTGGTGTTAAACCAAGCCACCAATCAGTAAAATTACATTTAATGTTTGGTACAATGTATATTGTAGTGTTATTTAAACCCTAGAACTATATATGATTTCCGGTCTACGGTAGTTTAAATGCGCGCATCTGGAAAATACTGAAATTGAACACCGATGATCTCAACAATTATCCCAAAACCTGTGCAAAGCATTCTGCTACAGTGTGAACAGAAAACTTATCGAGGTGCCATGATGAGTCCGAAGCTGTTCAGTTTTGTGTCCCTAATTTTCAGCCATTTCAGGTAGTTCCTTCTGCGGGCAGTTCACATTCCCCGTGAACGCATAATTCACGTATGGGATATTGCTTTTAAACATTTGATGCCTTGTATTTTATGGACATGGTAACACAGCGGTTACAAAGATCAACTCGTGATCAGAATGCCGCAGGTTCAACGTGTTGTGTCATTGGCAAGACTCTTTACTTCGCTTGCCTATTCCCACTAAGGATTATGAATGGCTTCCGGTGTAACGAAACTGAAATAAAAACCCCCATGAAAGATTGTCCTATATAGCTACCATGTATACGGAATAAACCGTGACCTTGTAAACGAGGCTATAGTGCTAAAGAAATGATGCGTGCCAGTAAACAATGGAGAACACAATATTTCATGACACCGGTGTAGAAGTAATTATAGTCCGGCGTACTCATAGTCCGGCTACAACGGTAAGGAATAGGGCACTCAATTCAGTTGACTCTTTACGCAACATTAGTTTCACGCTTTATTCCGTTATCGTCAATGGAGCCCGGACTCTGAGTCCCACCGGACTATATCTGCTTTCACACCGGTGTAGAAGTAACCATTGTCCGACGTACTCATAGTCCGGGAACAATGGTGAACAATAGGGCAATCGATTCAGTTGCCTCTTTACGCAACATTAGTTTCACGCTTTATTCCGTTATCGTCTATGGAGCCCGGACTATGGCTCCCACCGGACTATATCTGCTTTCACACCGGCATGTGTAAAACAGACTCCATGTGCATGAGGTGTACTGATCCCCACAGTAAACTACCAATATATAAAAGAGGTGGGCAATCCGGTCAAGTAGTTCAATCTCCTGTACCTTTACCATACCAAAATGTTTCGATTTTGTGTGTGAATGCAGGGGCGGATCCAGACCTCCAAATTACCGGGGGCGGACCTTACGTGAGGAAAAAGGACGTGAAAATATAACCCGAAAGCCAGAGTACCACTTTAGACCATATTAGTGGTCGGCCCGGGATGGGTGCTGGTGGGGGTTTTGCCTTTTCCGCTCGAAGAGCTGAACCCTTGCAATAGTCTCTTTCCGAAACACATTTTCCTATGCAAATTTGACACACTCTAAATTTTGCAACGGATAATGCATATGTAGTTGTGTACAAATGGTTGAACCATTTGTTTTACTCTACTGGTGGTGCGTCACCAAACGAACTTTGAATAAATCTATTAATGTAGACTACGAATATGTCATAATATGTTTTATAAAAATGCCAGTTGGTGGCATTTGAAGACACTGAAGATACATACTTTTCAGTTCCTATTATACAGATACAAATAAATTTTACGCGTTGCACGTGCTTGTATAATACATAATTATTAGTGGCACTAACAGATGTCCTGAAAAAACAAACACATATAACTGTTATCTGACAATCTACTAACAATTTACGAGCATTTTTTTCGCAATGCCTTAAACACATATGGTCATTTTATGCGATATAATTATAATGTGATATAAGCACTGTTTGTAAACAAGTTGGGTGTATTCAAAGCTCTTTTGTCTACATGGTATCATTGGAGTAAAACAATTGGTTCAACCATTTGTACACAGCTACATTATCCGTTGCAAAATTTGATATAATTGACGTTTTAAAAAGTGAATTATTGATGTTTTAGGTTTTTTAATGAATAATCTAAGCGGACCGAAAGGGTGGGTGCGAGGGGGGCCTCCCGCGCGAAGAGCGGAACCCTTGCAATATTTGCATTTCACAACACATTTTCCCATGCTAGTTCAGATGTGGTTCATTTTAATGCTTATAGGATATGTTCGCTTTCCAAAACACATTTTTTCAAAACAAATTTGATAGAAACAATTTGAAATAATGCTTATAGGTATAATAAATGGTTTTAAAAAAGTAAAATATAATTGATAGGTTAAATTTTGTTTGAATTAAGCATAAAGTGTTCATGCAGAGTTCGTATATCAAGCTGTCGGGGGTGGATGCGGGAGGGGTTGTCCCCATCCCGCTCGAAGCGCGGAACCCTTGCATGTCGCTATCCACAAACATTTTCCATGCACATTTGAATTTTAAGTGGTTCACTTTACATGGTTATATGCTTTTATAGGCCTATAGTATGATCAACGGTTTAAAAAGATATACTCCCCGCCTACAAAATCCAACGAATAATTCTGTATTAAAACGGTATGTAGGTATGTAGGTAAATAAATAATAAATGGCCATGAGCGTTGTTTCGCGTAATGTTTTTGCTTATTGACCTGTGGTCCGGTAAGAATGCATTGATAACGAAGCATCTGTTGGATTTGAGAGATTTTTACCAGCTGGCTTGGCGCGTTCATCATTTAAAAGCAAGTTTGAGCACGTTGAGGCATTTCAACATCGTTCGGATTTTTTAGGCGGGAGTATATATGATATATATCGATATAATATATTATATGTAGTCGATGGTTTACAGTTTTGTTTGCATTAAGCATAGTTTTCACGATATGTCAATATATCAAGCTGTCTGAGTTTTCACGGAGAGTTCATATATCAAGTGCTGTCTGGTGGGGTGTCCCCCTCCCGTGCGAAGCGCGGATCCCTTTGAAGCTTTCTTTTCAAACCATTTGAAAACAAGTTTGATAGAAAAATTCCGAAATAGTTCGTACAAGTACGATCAACGGTTTTTAAAAGTAAAATTAGCTCCTGGCGGGTCCTCCGGAGAGCTCGCGTTTTTTTAAATGTTTGACTGGAGTGCTTTCCGGAGGATGTCTAGCTATCGCCTTGGGCCCATCATAAAGCAAGTGATCTATACTTGCCCCCTCGAAGCCCCCGGAAATCCCGAGTTTTGCATGTTTTGAGTGGCCTTCGAGAGCTTCTCATTATCTCTTTATCTTGAAGCACACGAACTATAGGCCTACTTCGTACCAACATCACAACACAGCATTAGCCCTTTTTTTGTCAATTTTATTTCCACAACGTCATTTCAGCGACCCCTTGCCCCCTAAGGTACAGTGGCCGATTGAAAAAAAAGGCCCTTTCGCAGCTTATGGTGGGGGCCCTTTAGCATCGCGAAGCGACGCAAAATCGCACTTTAGTGCGGACGATGGGGTGTACGAGGGGGCCCTGAGAGCAATATTTTTGGGGGGCCCTTCTAGCAGTGCTGACACGCTGACTCTTAAATCCTCCACTGTAATGGTACTCCAACGCGCGAAGTTCAGGCAATCACAAAATGTGTTCCATTTACACCATAGAAGCCCCTGCCCTAAATCAGGTGTATAATGTTTTTCAACAGCGCATAGCGGGACAACAATTAGAAAATAGGTTACAGAGTATTTTCCACGCAAGGAAGTGTCATTGTCGCATATTTTTTCCAGCGGGGAGGAGGGGGTGCCCCTGTATTCACCATATACTGTAACGGTATTTCTACTGATCATCACCATACGTATTATTCCGCAGCTAGTTTTGGCTGTTGCTCGCATGGACTCGTCTTTACCTTAGGCCGTGCAGCCTAAGGTTTTGAAGTTACGTCTGTTTCTTTCTTCTTTCTTCTTTCTTTCCACACTTTTTATATCATGCGGAGTAGCCGGCATGATATATTGTCGTTTCCAGGTTTCCCCTCTTCTTCTTTCTTTGTTTTTACCTTGCTTAAAATGCTTCTAGTTCCGAACGGTTTGTCCGATGGAGTCGAAAACTTGGTCAGAAGAACCACTAGACCAGGGGCCCCTATGGCAATGTACCAGATTTGGGTTCAAGGTCATAGACGTCAAGAGAAATATTAAGTTCTTTGTCTCAAACTCTAGAAAACCCTACTTCTCCTGCAATGCCAGAGGAGACCGCCAGATGCGTCACAAGGACCCCCAATCATCCCCCACATGCTTGTCCACAGATAGTTGGATCAAGGTCAGCTGAAGCAAGGTAGGGGGCCTTTGTCCAAAATTAAGGGTAGGGGGGTGTCGTATTCGAGCTTGAATGGTTACCCTGACCCCATTCCTGTAGCCTTGGGTCCTGTAAGAGCTTAGGATTTTCTATGCCACAGTAGCTCGTATTTAACTTCGAAGAAAAGATTAAATCACTTATTGGTCAAGATCACAATGATATATAGATCTGTTTTCGCGACTTCGCTAGAGCCGTGAGGGATTGGTTTATGGAGTTGCCCTGACATGTGGACTTACTTTATCGATAGATGTTACTGTGTTTCTTCTTTAGGGGGTTTACGTATTATTCTGATCGTTCACTTGTAACTCCTTCGAGCTGTTGAGTCGTCTTTCAATTGCGACAATCAAAGGATTCTTGACTAATCTTGCAGGGGGGGTGGGGGGGGGGTAAAAAATATGGGGGGGGGGGGGGTGGGGGGGGGGGTGGGGGGAGCTGGGGAGGGGGGGGGGTGGGGGGGGGTGTGGGGGGGGGGGGGGGGGGGGGGAGGGGGGGGGGGTGGGCACCACCCAATTCACAGAGATTTGTGTACCAAAGCGTGTACATAAAGTATTGCTGATCTAAGTCAAGGCAGTCATGCACATCATTTCGCAGTATCGGCGATTGTTACACCTTTCCTAGTGTTGTAGCTCTCGGTCACAACCAAACAAAACAGGTCATTACACAGTCGGCTGTCGTCGTCGTCTTCTTCGTCTTTGTTCTTCTTATTCCTGTCAAAACGTCAAAACGCTACGTTGCTCCTACAGATATCCTTGTATGATCATGTGACCCATGTATGTGGTGTAGTTTGCCACCCACCCCCTACAAATACCTTATGAATTTTGATAAACGTCATTTGGGGTCACAAGGGTCAATAACCTGATTTCACTAAAAAGGCTACCACCTATATAACCCCAGACAGAAAGGACTCATCCCCGCTACTCCAAGACAACTAACGAAATAAACCCCGACTGCTCGGGAATAACGACCTCTTTTTACGATTACATAGTATGAATACGTGACTCATGTGTGTGTGTACTTTGACACCCCCTAACAAATTTACTTATGCAATGACGATTTAATTGCATTTAACACGGGCATTTCCGGCCCTAGTTTAAATCTTTAAAAATCATATCTGCAAATATGCAAGGTACTACATTGATGCTACTTGCACAGATGAATGTATAAAATTCCATCCATACAAGTACATGGAGGTCATTCAGGGGTCAAAGGGCGTCAAATTTTTAAAATGTCAAATTGAAAGCTGAAATTTTACTGAAAGGATCCTTATGACATTCTAAATGGTGAAAAATATTTTGAGGTCAAAGGTCAAGAGTCAAAGTCAATTTTAAAACTTGCTCCGATTAGGCTGAATTTTACATGACATTCTAAACATGTTGATTATATTCTCGAGGTCAAAGGTCTTAAGGGTGGGGTCAAAGGTCAAATGTTAAATGCTCCGATTGAGCTGAAATTTGACAGAAATGAATCATTATGACATTCTAAACATGTTGAAAATATTCCGAGGTCAAAGGTCATTAACAGGCACAGGTCATATTTTCTAAATGCTCTGATCGAGTCTGAAATTGACTGAAAGATCCGTATTACATTCTAAATTGCTGAAAATATTTTCGAGAATCAAAGGTCAATTAAGAGTTCAAAGGTCACTTTCAACTTCTCCGATTGAGCGACGTCTGTTTTGACTGAAATGATCCTTATGACATCTAAATCTGTCTAAATATTTTCGAGATCAAAGGTCGTTTCAGGTCAAGATCACTACCCCTCAACTGTGTTTTCGATCTGTTTCCTTCCAGACGAGTTCAGAATCTTGAGAGTGTAAATATTACAATTGGGTAGGTATGTTAACAAATCATGTTACATGGCGAGTAAAACGATTTGGGTACATTATCTCAATGCAATATTTTCAAACAACAGAAATACATTTCCGCATGAAATACCACGTCCTTTTCAAAGGACAATTCTCTGTCTAGTTCAAAATGCTCTTCTCTCACAACTTCTCCCAATTGCAACTAGATTCGTCACAAGAACCCCTGACCCCAACCCTCATATAGGGTGTTAATAGTTTTGACCATAGGTTCTCGTCGGTCAACTGCGTTCAATGTCGCGCTAACACCCTTTTTCCTTCTTTTCCCACAGCTCGCATGTGCCATCGATGTCGTTTCGGTCACCGTTGATTGTGTCAGGTGCCTGGCCATATTGGGTGTTAACAGTTTTTGAATCCAAGGTCATTTCGGGGTCAAAAAGGGCATCCTCTCTAACCCCTCTCAATATTTCAAAATGCTACTGGTATTTAACCAGTGGCTTGATCTTAACCAACTTCATCAGAATAACCGTGACCGCAAGTGTCATCCAAGGTGTTCACATATTTGGTCAAAGGGTCACGCAGGGTTCATTACAGGTCAGTCGCTCTTACCCTCCTTTTTGCTGTTTTCTTCCACAAATCAAATTCCTATCATCACTAGACTTGTCTGAAGAACCACTGACACAAGACCCAATATGGTGTTATACAGATTGGCTGTCAAAGGGCACACCAGGTCAGTACAGGTCAGTCGCTCTAACCCTCCTTGTTGCTGCTGTTTCTGCCACAAATCTGCTATAAGCACACACTTGGGCAGAACATGCCCTGACACATCACGGCCCATATGACAGTGTTCACAGATTTGGGTCAAAGTCATGTGGGCCCACCGCCGACCGCCTAAGGTTAGTGCTTCTTTGGAACACCAGTATACATGTCTATTTTTTATCTCTACTCTCTTCCCCACCCCCCCCCCTCATTCTCTCTCTCGCCGCTCTCGGATTTTTTTTTCCCTTTTCCTCTCCTATTTTTTTTTCTTTTTTTTCTTTCTTTTTCCCTTTTTTTTCCCTGTTGTCTTTTGTTACCCTCCAAAACACCGGGGGCGCGCGCCCGCCTCCGCCCCCTGGATCCGCACCTGGTATATGTGTGTTTGTTTGTTTTTGTGTTTTTTTTTTAATTGGTGTGTTGCTTGCTTGGTTTATAGGCCCCCAGCTGTATTTCATTTCATTTCATTTCACTTTATTTAGGTATACCAAGGATAAATACACAAAGAGTACAAACCAAAAGCGCACTTAATTCCAATTGATTGTGGTCCTTGAGTCAAGAATGATGGCCTAAGAGGATGGGCACTATACTTAGCAAATACCTAAAATAGCGCCCGGCTGCAATGCACAATAAGTTACACATTACTATTCATAAATTAAAAAAAAAACAGTAAAAACGACAAAATAATACGAGAAGGCTACCACAATTAATGGATGAACATGTCTTCCTCATCAACTTCAAGAGGACAGTGATTTTTGACCTTCTCCTTAAACCTGTTTTGTATGCTCAGATTGCAACCTATTTGAGAAGGAGAATTCCACAATGAGATGGCTGTGTAAAGGAAGGTCTTGTGACCATGAGACCCCATACGAGGTTTGTAAATGGCCAACTTCCCAGCACGTGTGTAATGATTGTGAATTTTGCTGACAGTAACATGCCTGACCATGTCACTTGGAGACCTCGCCATTCAAAATTCAAAAAATATGGCCAACCATGATCTGTGCCACCTGAGCCCAATCGAGGCATTACCCTTGTGGCATTCTCTGCTCCTATATGAGCCCTAGGGAAGATCCAGAACATGTCTGATAATTTTGTTTTGAGAGGTTTGAAGCTTAGCCTGAATGTTTTATTATTAACAGCCTATGCCAAACACTGCAGCCATAATTGTAATGGCATGGATTAGAATGATACAAAAGGTGTTTTTTGTGTACAATTCTGTGAAGGAACTTAGCCTAGAGTAACCCTTTTTAACACCTTGTTACCTGTGGATTTGTCCACTAAGGGACTGAACTAGGTCCACATGCAAGGTATTTTAGTTCAGCTCTGTTGCCTCGGCAAGCTTACTACGCTTTGTTCAAACAGGATCGACTTCACTTTTTCTCCCAAGCGCAATGAAAAGGTTTGTTCTTGATTACCCAGTCGCTGACCGCACCAAGTTCCAAACTAGGCCGAGCCTGATGAAACTGACGTCACGGTGCGAGACCATCAGAGCCGAGTCATCTGCAAGAAGAAAGAAGCTTGCAACTCATAAGATTAAGAACAGCATGGCCCCAAAATTAGGCCCTGCGGCACTCCGCACGTGATTTCTTTAGGACTGGAGTGCGTTCCGTCTATGTCAACAACCTGAGTCCTGTCTGTGAGATACGAGTTGAACCATTTCACAGATTTATATAGACCAATGGCCTTCAATTTACCCAGCAAGATGTTGTGGTTGACAGTATCAAATGCTTTTTGTAAATCTAGGACAACCATACCAGTGTAATTTCCTTTGTCCCATTCTTTTCTAATGTGATCAGACAAGTGGATTAGACAAGTGTCAGTTGAGTATGATGGTCTGAACCCAGACTGAAACTCATATAAAAGTAATTTATCCTTAAGGTATTTTTCAAGTTGATCAAACATAATGCGTTCGATGAAGTTTGACACTACCGAAAGAACGGAGACCTGTCTGTAATTTCCAGCTTCGGTTTTAACGTTCTTTTTGTGAATAGGTACCACCCTTGCACTCTTCATATCATCAGGGACAGTGCCAGATTGAATAGAACAAATTATGATATGAGTGAGTGGTTTGACTATGACTGGGGCAGCGTCCTTAATAAACCTGGCTGGTAAATTGTCTAACCCAGTAGATTTACTTGTTTTGACCTTTTTGAGAAGGTCATAAATCTTATCATCATCTACCTGCAAAAGACAAAAGTCGTTTTCGACAACACCCTTGTCACGGTAAATTTTTTTGACAAAGTTCAAGCCATATCTTCCCGAGCAAGGGGGGAAGCTTACCGACTAATGAAGAAGCAACAGTAACAAAAAGATGTTGAATTGTTCTGCCACTGTTGCCCTGTCAAAGCAAACATCAGTCCAATACTGCTCGACTTTTTCATGGTATCTTTACCGGCACCCAGCCCCTTTAATATTTTCCAAAGCTTCTTGGAGTTATCTGAATTTATTTGCACAAAAACTTGACTTGGTTCTTATAATCTTGTACTGGACCCTGTACTGAGCTTCCTGTACTCAGCGTATGTGCAAAGATCTTTAGTTTTCCTGTATTTGTACAGGGTTTGGTCACGTTGCTCGATCAAGTCCCGGAGGTCAGAGTCGAACCACGGTTCAGATCTTTGTTTCACCCTGACACTTCTGAAAGGAGCAATTTTATTAATGACTGCCAAAAAGTTGGTTTTAAAGATATTCCAAGCAGCCTCTACGCTACCGCAGCTCAGGACCATGGTCCAGTCGACTGCATTAAGCTTTTCAATGAATGCATCCATTGTGTAATTTTTAATTGATCTAAGCTTCACAGTTTTGTGTTTGTTGAATTGACATTTTGTTACCTTTCTTGTGCAGAAAGTCATATAATGATCACTGACACCTATAGTAATAACATCAGATTAACACACTTGTTGTGAATCAGACACAAAAATCAAGTCTATGGCAGTTTTACTAGATTCTAGGACCCTTGTAGGCTCACGAATTAATTGCATAAGGTCAAACGTATGCCAAAAATGAGTCATTCCTTTGAATTTACTGTCCATTTACGTTGAAGTCTCCTAATATTAGAGTCTCATTTGTGACATTTGAACAGACATTTTCAAGAACATTAACAAAATTGTATTGCTCAGGTGGACGGTAGCACACACCGATCACAATAGGTTTGGACTTAGGGAGGAGAACATCAATCCAAATGGATTTAAGCTCATTATGGTGGATGGTCAGACCTTACATTGTAGGCTATGTCACTCCTGATGTAAACACACACTCCGCCACCATCCCTATTGCGATATCTGCGTTGCGTTCAAGAACATAATTTGGGATTTAAATTTCTGAGTCATTTACGTTTCGGACACACCAATAATTGCAGCATTTGATTTTTTGGGCTATGAGTTTCATTTCATCTAGTTTGGGGATTAAACTACGGGAATTTAAGTGTAAGCAATGCAATCCATTCCTTTTGAAACAATTAAATGTTGTAGACGGAGCTTGAGATGGACGAGTTACTCTGTCTTGGCCACGCCTGTAATCAGCATTTAAACCTGCCTTGACGCCAGAGTTATTCGATGCTATGGAAGACTCATGAAATAGAAGGTGCAACATCAAACGTTTTGGACATTCAAAGTTAAATTCATCGCCAGATCTTGTTAGTTCGTCATATCTTTGTCGGGGGAAGTCACAGCATTTGATATGCACCCAGTTTTCTGGGAGGGCCACTTAGATTTCCATATTCACATCGTGCGGATGAATGTTTGTCGTCAACCATAAAGGTCGACCTTCAACTTTATGACTAGAACGCAATGACTGATTTTCACCTCATTTGCATATTTCTTCTAATTGGCTAATAATGGAAAAGTAAAGCTTTAGTAGAACGCATTGACCGATTTCCTTGAAACTTGATATGTTGGTAGTGGTGGACACACGTATTGTCAACGTCTTCTGTCTAACGAAACGCACAATATCAAGTACCTCATTTGCATATTAGTTCTCATTGGCTAATATCAAAATTATCAACCTTTGTTAGAAGCCACTGACCGATTTCCATCATTATTATGTTTTAAGAATCTTGTGTCCTATTCTTTCTGTATAACTTGAATGACCAATATTTCTGTACATTCATATAATTAGCAGACGACAAAAGCGATATTGGACTCCAATATCTGCCTGTGATCTTGTGGATATCGGACGTAGTCCCTTATTTAAATCGAATTTACAAACGTCTATCGCTAGTCCTATTGAGCGCTTTATAATTATACCGACCGTATGTAGCGATCACTAAAGGCGCGAATGAGACTAAAAATTTGCCCTGCACCCGGAAGCAGACTATCGTGTCACGTAAACAAATTCATCATGGCGACCATGGCGAACGCGAATTGTCCCAGTACATCGAGCAGATTTGCAACGATTAACGAAGAACAGTTTAAATAATTAATCAATAGCAAAGATAGCGCGAACACCCGGAGAAGTCCTGAGACTAGCGTTGCAGTTTTTAGGCAGTATTTGGCATCGAAAGGCTTCCCGACGGATTTTGAAAACTTTAGACAAGACCGCAGTTGCCGATGTACTGTAAAATGTATTATGTTGAAGTTCGATGAGAAGATGGTCAACAATACAAAACGGGATCGCTAAAAACCTACGGGCCGGTTTGAATCGGCATCTTTCGAACACCGGAAAGTCTATTGATATACGGAATGAAGCCGTGTTTTCGGGAGCCAATCTTGCCTTTTTCAGCTACTCATCTCAGGCAAGCTTTAAGAGATCAGGGCTATTGGTGACACAACACTCTACATGCCAATCGATGAAAATTATTATATATCTCAGTTGTATGGATCGATTCTTGATGAGAATACGCCGTAAGGATTACAAAACAGGTATGGGTTTTGAACTTATGCTTGTACATTTGGTTCGCCGTGGTCGGGAAAATCGCGTGGTACTAGAGAAAGATCACTTTTCAATTTCAACTGACCAAAAAAACATGAGGAAGAAGGTATATGTTCTTCAGACTAATGGCAGCTATGACCAAGAAAATAAGCGGTGATAACACAAAACGCGAGTGATGGAGAAGAATGATGAAACCAAAGTGGAAGGATGTCCGGTAGCAGCTTTTTCAGAATATTTTATCTAAGCTCAACCCTGATTGCTCTGCATGTTTCCGCGATCATTGCCTAACACCCCACTCAGCTGATAAGCCATGGTACGCCAGATGCCACTAGGTGAACGCACGCTAGGGTCGTTTATGCCAAAGCTGACAGATGCTGCTAAGCTTTCAAAGCAATACACTAACCAAGCATTCGAGCCACATGCTCACCATTCTGATGAACCGGATTCGCAAATCGAGACATCATCAGTGTGTCGGCCACCGTAAATGAAGCAAGATTCAATCTACGTCGGTCGTCCAACGATTAAGAGCAGAATTGGTCTGATGCGCTTATCTTCGTGTGTCCAACAACCGGCATGTAAAGAACCTAAGATGCCACCCGCACCACTGTTTGTGAAGATAATGTTCAAGTCGCTGAGGTCATTTCGTCAGTGGAATCTGCCGAGGCCTTTGCCTGTAGCTCGCTCTCTGATTCGCACTGGAGGAAGCTAGAAGTCTTGGAATGTAAATGTGGAACGCAATCAAATTGCTGAAGTTACGGGAACAACTTCCACTACGACTTCTTCTACGGTCAGTGTAACATCCGGCATATCGGCTTGCCACTTCAGCCTATGTCCTTTCATGGATGTAGTGTCACCATCACTACAATTACAACCTTCAGAAATAACTGTAATTCACTATTTTAACTGTTGGTGTTTAGAGTTTGAACTGCGTTGTGTTTGTGAAAGTTTGGCTGTTAAACTTATACCATTTTTGAACTTGCCCTTTTAAACTGTAGCAAAAGGTGGATTTTGGGATGATTATTGGAACTATGTCTTGGACTGCTATTTAAAGTAAGTGGAAATTTGTGTTTAATCACTAAGATTCTTAAAACATAATATCATAAATTGGGATGAATTTTTTTCGTAGATACACAGAGATATTGGCTCGCTGTGATTCAAAAATATTGGTGCTCGACTTCGTCTCGCAAATATTTTGAAACTCCCGCTCGTCCCATAGCTTTGTGTATCATACTCAATTCATCCAATTTTATTAGAACGTGGTACCGTATTGGGTAGCAGGAGACAAAAGACTTACCTATATCGTCTGTCTTTATCAAATGCCCTTCTGATTTTACATAATGTAATTTGTTTCAATTGGCTAAAAGAAAAAGGCGGTCTACTCTGAATTTTCCTATTTTTTCATTTGTGTTTGTGCTGTGTGAGCTCATGTTTTGTTTTTTTCCTGCGTGAAGGTGATGGCACTCATTCTGTACTTTCGCCTATTTTTAAATGATAAAGCAATTCTTATCCCACTGTAGGGAAACAGTGAAAAGGCTTGTTTCTGACGTGACTGTCATTGTGGCCTTCTTTGAAATATTCGACCAGATGAATGTGAGACAATCTATGTTGAAAACACTTCTTTGATTGTTTCAGAATATTGAGCATAACTTGATGCAAACATGCGCCGTAAACGGCAAGCAAATTTTAAGATAAGAACATAAGAAATTTCTCCATATTATGGCATTCTGTATAGTGTTTGTTTTTCATCAATTTCATTTACAGGGCGTCATTAGTGGTGCACTGAGAGGCACTGGGCATCAATTGTTTGGCGCAGTGGTCAACTTACTTGGCTACAATGGTGTAGGACTCACAATCAGCATGGTGCTTGTGTTTGTTTACGATTTGAGTCTTAGAGGTAATCATGCCGTAGTGCCTAGTCAACAGAGACCCTTAGTTTTCCGAACAGGTGGAACGTAAACGTTCACGTAAGACGCCATGTGACCCGTTTTGGACCAATCATCGATGATAGATCATGCTTTACGTTAACGTATACGTGCCACGTTTCGGAAAACTAAGGGTCTCTAATATTTTCAAACAATCACCTTCACGCATGTATTTATAGATGCATCTATAAAACAGAAAAATGACTTTAAAGCCCCAGCAAGTCATTTGTACTTACATTTAAAGTGACAGGAGGAGATTATTTTGGGAATACGAATTTCTCTCAAATTGCACTGGATCGATTGTAGACCACCTACCGAGAACGTTCCGAGGTCCCGGGTTCGAGGTTTATTGGACAAACAGGTATAAACGCAATCCAAAAACCTTTTTTTTGCACTTGCCTGCTATCGAAGTCGTCCCTTTAGAAAGCCATGCTTTGATTTTCTGTTGTGCACGATAAAAATACTAAATGATCATTTATTACATAAAGACAGCATATTGGGCTTATTCACTTCAGGTGTGATCTAATACATCTGCAAGCATTTCAAATATCAAAAAAAAAAAAAAACACCGGGTTTGATTGGGGTGCTTCTTTCTGGAAATGTCCTCTCTTTAAAATGTTCATTGTTCCTCTCAATTGCTAGTGCTGGATTATATCATTTCTCGTGAAAAACTCGTTAAAATTAGCTCTAAAATGTAATTTTGTACGCTTTTATGACGTCAGAAATGTCGGGATCCCGATATTTTTGCCCCAAATCGCCCCTATTTTAAAATGTTCTTGTTCTCCAGCTAAACCATCTGCATATAACTTAAATTCAGCAATTCCCAATAAAGAAAATCCCCATGTAAGTCAATGAAATGTTCCACAGTTCCCGTAAGATTTTTGTGCTAAAATTGATTTTCTTGCTGAGAAAATGATGGGGTTCCAAATTTCAGACTGCCTCCCCCTTCTTCAAGGGGAGGGGGATGTACTACAGGAAACATTTGAAATCTAGTCAAATTGTATTTTAATGTAACATTAACATGTTCGTCTCCTTATAAGGATTAAAAAAAGTATATATTTGCCTAGGTTCCCACCATTAGGTTAAGCGCTAGCCGCTAATGGTTCAAGTTCATCCTGGGTTAAAATTACCCAATGCTCAGATTTGTTGAAACTGGTGATAAGTTGTTTGTATTGTCTCATAGGATGAAAAAATGTATTATTTTACAGTGTGTGACATTTGATTGCCAATTACGAAGCAGAATGAGGCAAAGGTCTAATGGTCTATGGGGTCACTAAAACTTTCCCTGGATATTTGCACATGGTGATATCACCAAATCAGTTGAAATGCATTATCTGTTTCAGTATGACAAGAGGAATCATTTGACACTACTTTCAACAACACCTGAGCATTTACCCCCAGGGAGACCTTGAACCATTATGGGGCTCTACGCTGTAGCTAAAGACGGGAAACTAGGCCAAAATATTACTTTTAAAATCCCTGATTATGGTGATGCGATATATTGTTCAATGTTGTCATATATATTGTTCAAAGTAGTGTGTACCTAATATTATACAGGTTTTTGGAGTTGGAATCTTGTTGGCATGTTTTGTTCCAAAATGTATCATCGTTGGCATACATTTTCAGATTGAACTGGAAAGCAGAAGCTAGAACGGTGAGTTATTCAAATTGATAGAGTAATTTAAAAAATAAGTATATTTATCTTGGCATGCATCCAGTTTCTTCTCTAATGGAATATTTTGAAGAAAAAATTGTAACAACTTAAACTTAACATGATACTAATTATTCTCTGTTGTCTTTTCTCAAGGCATTGGAAAGAGCAGCTGTCTTACCAATTGGAATCAGGGTGCAAATAAATCGAACAAGTACGGATCAACACAAGAGACTAACACCTCAAAGAATCAAGTCAACCGTCTGTGAACTCTCCAAATATGGTAACCCTTTAGTAATACTCACGGAGTGAGGCTATCCCTGGTCGATGCAAAGGTGTGTAAGTGTGTGGTTACGTACGTACGTCAGTGGTCAAACTCGGCTTACACAAATAGTTACATCGAAAAAATGGACTTTAGCACTGTTACTTTCATTTTAAATAGCATGCCAGAGTACAAGCTAATAACAAAATTACCATATAGTCAATATTTTCTACGGCTTAAAGTAGGCCAATCGAGGTGTCCAAATTAATTTGAGACAACATCCAGTGTACCATGTCCATCATGACATTATGTCACTTTCTTGGTATAACAAGTGCATTGAAATTGAAACTAGTTTTTCATAGATGCCTGTCAAGAAAGTAGTGCACTCAAGATTGTTTAGCCTCATGGCAGCCTAGATAGTAGTGTATAGCAATGGTGCATTACCCTACATTCTGTAGACGTTATCAAATGACACGAAATGCTATGGATACAATGTATGTATACATGTAGCAATGGCAACAATTGGGACACAATGGCTGGCATTGTCATAGCGAGTTTCCGTAACCTGACCACTGACACACTTTTTTTCGACACATTTATGAATCGGAAACCTTTATTCCGTGAAGGTTTCCGAATTGTCATAATGTGTGTCAGAAAAAAAGTGTGTCAGATGGATCAGGTTAAGGAAACTCCCCTTGTCATATATGCCCAGTCAAACTTTACTCGGGGAGAATTTGAACACAAAAATATCTTTTCTTGATTTCTAGCAAAAGGCCCTAGATATGCGATTTCCAGGATACCCCCCCCCCCCCACTAAAAGCAAAAGGCCTAAAAAACGTGATTTAGGTGAATTCGTTTCTGTTTTGTTTTCATTTTCTTGAAAGGTAGAAAGAGAGCAAATGAACAACAAGAGATGTTTACACAAGGTCGTTACGAAGATGACAGAGTGGAAAACCGTGTCAGAATGGAACGCCCAGCTTGGAAGGTCAAACAATAAAGCCATCTCTTCTATCCCTATGCATAATCTTGACGATGAAGATTATCATCAACTGTCTACTTTGGACACCATTGAACTAATCCAAGGCGACGATGACAGTGTGGATACTGCTGATATTACAGCATCATCAGTGCGGTTAACTTCTACAGATGCACCAATATTGACTGAGAATCCTTCCCTTGCCACAAGTAATATTCAGACGAGTGCTTGTATTAATATGCTGTATTCTCTGGATTAGTGGCTGCATAATTCTCAGGATATCTTTACATGATCTGACAGAGAATTTAACTGGAAATTCTTCTCTACCTGTTGACATTTAATGCCCAGGATTTAGGGCAAGATACATAGGGGCCCTTATGTAGGACTCGTTTACCCCTACTACAGAAAATGTTTAACACTTTGGTAGTAGTTATGGACCCACTACATCATATAGGTAAGTTAGTACTCTCAAATTGTGGTATCACTTTTTCAATAGGGGCCAATTTAAGTATACACAGGAGTCAATTAAATGGCCCAGTCATTGTTGAAAGGTTATGCCATATTGTCCATCTAACCATAAGATTCCAAAATGTATAGTTTGTACCACCAACGACCATTGGTTTTGGAGTTATAGGGTAAAATTATCAAAAAGGTGTAAAAAAAGGTTCAATCTCAATTTGCACAGGGTATCAACATTAAAAGTTTAATCATTATTATATTTAAATTCTTTAATTATTGCCAGAGGTAAGAGGACTCCCAAAAAAGTATAGTTTTGATAATGTTAATTGTTTACTTACTGAGATACGGGTCAAAGCCAATTGGATTATATTGCCTTTAACCTATTTTGTCGCATAAAATAACTATGCATTGCAGATGGTACAATCTATTCCTTATTTTGATGAGCAACTTCTTTAATTTTTTACCGAAAATTGGAGAAACTTCATGGGTGACCCCAGCACAATTGGTAGAAAAACTGACCCCCTTTTTTACAATTTTAGCCATTTTTACCCTATAACTCCCAACCAATGGTCAATATGTACAAACTATACATTTTTGGAATCCTTATGTCTAGACAGACAATATGGCATACATGTCAACGTGATTGGAGCACTTGGCCATTGAAAACTCCACAAAGTGCAACTTTAGGTTAGGGGGGTTGCGTCTTTGGGGCGTTCTATCTCGGGCATTTTTTCATGATTATTTACAAGCGAGGTGTTAAAGAACAAGACCTACGCAAATGCAAATGGTGCGCCCGCAGGCGGAGTGCCCATCTCTCTGTCATTGGCGTTTGGGCGCAGACTCCTCATATAATGTTGCTGTGGGGGTTCGCCACTCCTCCCGCACAGCGAGTCTGTTTTGCATTCCCAGCATATGCCGGTGTAGAAGTAATTATTGTCTGGCGTACTCATAGTCCGGGAACAATGGGTTAATCGATTCAGTTGACTCTTCACGCAACATTAGTTTCACGCTTTATTCCGTTATCGTCTATGGAGCCCCGGACTATGGCTCCCGCCGGACTATATCTGCTTTCACACCGGTACCCATTTATACTCCTGGGTGGAGAGAGGCAGCGAAAAAAGTAAAAGGTAAAGTGCTTGCCCAAGTGCACAACACATTGGCGACAGCGGGGCTCGAACCCACAACCTTATGCTTATGAGGCAAGCGCTGATCCACTGCACCACATGTGCCCAGACCTACGCAACAAAATGTATATCTCGAAAACTTTCAAAAATCTCGTACAATACTGATGGAAAAAACATGTCGAGATGCTTTTTTGTGCCAACTGTATATGAATAAAATGACATGAAATAGGGAAGAGGGTTCTATGATATAGCATACGCGCATGCGCAGTTTTCACAGTGATACAATGTGCAAACATTGCGTGTCTACAGGTACTAATAAATTCAGATCTATAATTCAGATCCAGAGACAGAGCTGGCATCTTTTTGTCAGTTTGTTGCATTTGTATATGATTTGGTATATCTTTCGACTCGATATTTCTGGTCCGCAAAACGAATCCTAACAAGATCTTGATCTTGATAGAATACTGCACAAATCGCCCCTGATGCGGCTGTTGACGTGCAGTCCCATGTGCATCACTAAATTTTGCTCCCTTCCAGCAAGGTCTTAAAAGCTTGGACAGAAGGAGCTGCTTTCAATTCAGATGGTAGCGCATTCCAACGGGGATTGTTCGAGGTTATAAGGATTGCCGGTAACAGTCTTTATTTGCTTGTGGAATTTTGTAATTAAAGGGACATAATGGCATGAAAAAAATTGACATAATGAAAAGGGCCCTTACTGAAATCACTTCCACTAGTTTGAAAACAATTTGGATGTTTACATTCTGTAAAAACAGTAAAAAAACAGGAAGAGTTCAGGGGGAGGTGGCAGTTTGTGGCAATTTCTGGAACAAGGATGCTGACATTACTGCGCCAGCATTTTTACCAAACTTGAAAAGCATGTTTTCCGGGATGTTGTCATCAGCTCACAGACCATTGCTATTGTATATGTGCTAATCCCGGCTAATCCACCTTTCACTTGCCAGATCAATATCTTACTACAAGCCTAAAGTACAATGCCTGAATCCCGGTCTGAATGCTTTTGAATTGTGTCGCAAAACATGCTAGATACACTGTAAATTCTGTCAGGGATGTGAACACCTTGCTTTTCTGTTCCAGAAATTGCCACAAATTGCCACCTCCCCCTGGAACTGTACCTGTTTTTACTGTTTTTACAGAATGTAAACATCCAAATTGTTTTCAAACTCGTGGAAGTGATTTCAGTAAGGGTCTAAAATGTTTAATTTGATCTAATTGAAGGTGCCCGATGTTGGTTGGTATAAATCCATGTGTTTCTTTGAAAATCCGATCTCCTCCGGAAACATTTTGAGAAAATCTTAAAGAACCCGTACATTTCATTTAGCGGTTATTCTGAAGCCACTTTTGACGTTCCTATGTCTATTCCTTCTGAAGGGCAATTGACAAATAACCGTTTGCCAGCTCTTTCAATCCACCAGGGAACATGAGAATTAAATGAAATGTTTTTCGCACTTTTGGATTTTAGGGAATAACATCTGTTTGAAAAACACAACTTTGGCATTGTGTAGTAAATAATCCATTGTACAACTTGAATCAATTTGTGATTAAGGAATTGCTTACCTGCATGTTCCAATACATTTGGGATGTCAGGTTAGCGCAGGGGTCTTCCCTCGCTTCGTACCACTGTGGTCCCAGGTTCGACCCTCGGGCGGGACCTGCGATCTTAGGGTGAGTTTGGTATCCAGGTCACTAATCGGGACGCTCGTTTCTCCGGGTTCTCCGGTTTCCTCCTACTAAAACTGGACTTTCTTCTCTAACGTGTATATGATAATAACGTGAATTGAATGAAAGTATCGTCCGCGACACTAAAATGACACGATTGTGTTGATGTGTCATTAAATACTATACATCCTCCTCCTCCAATACATTTGGCCAGTGTGTGTGTGTAGATACTGTATTTTTCCAAAAGCGGTTTATAAATCAGTAATGTTGACCTCGAAATAGCAAATAAATCCCCTTTGTACCGGAAATTAAATGTCTTCACACCAACACTGACAATTTGTGAACGACTTTCCGTTTATACTTAGGCATCATTCCCATAGAATTACCCTCAGTCGAGAGAAATTCTCTCACGACATTCGCTCGCCAGTGTTAGCTCAGTATGGCAGAAGATGTTCTCTCCAATTCATCCCGTGCGTGTACTAAGTTGAAGTATGGGAAAGACATTCGCTCCGGCCGCTCGGCCATAAAAACTGGAATTAACAGGCCAACAATACACTACCAATTAGTCTAGCAGATTACATGGGTTCCCATGCACCCCCCTTAAAACTAAATTCTAACATAATTTTTAGAATCTCTACTTAAAGAATTTTGATGTTACCAAAATCAAATATTGTCCCACGGGGTCCGTTTGCCGGCCATCTTGGATTAAGAGGGATTAATCGTACAAAGTGGTTCAATTTAGTTGGAAAGTATCTCAAATGATTCGTCTCATCATAAGGAATCAAAAAATATATAGTTTGGCATATCTGTGATATTCAGTTGCAGAGATATGGGTGAAAATGTGACAAAGGTCATTGCACTTTTGATTCGTCATTGTACAGGGCCTAAATTTCAAAATGCATGGATCTTGACAAATGTTGTATAAAATTGTAGCTATGAGCATGAGCAATCCAGAAAAGTATAGTTTGCACTATCTATGATTTGTAGTTGGGTGGTAAAATTCGGCGTAAAGTTTATCAAAATTGTATTGTTTTGTATGGGAATTATAGGGACTACCCATCTCTTTCCTACCCGATAAACCAAAATGGAAGATCTGAAATAATGGAAACTGTACATTTCCAGATTGTTCATGCTCATACCAACAATTTGACACCAATTTTGGCAAGATTGAAGCATTTTGAAAATTTGGCCCCCTGTACAATGACCAATCAAAAGTTCAACGACCTTTATCGCATTTTCACCCATATCTCTGTAACTGAACATCACAGATATGCCAAACTATATATTTTCTGATTCTTTATGATAAGAAGAATCATTTGAGTTTTAAACTAAATGGAACCAATTTTCGATTAATTCCTCTTAATCCAAGATGGCCGCCAAAGTAGATTGTCGTAGAGATTCTAAAAATCATGTTAGAAATTTAGTTTTAAGGGTGGGGTGATGGGAACCCATATAATCGCTAGACTAAATAGCAGGATCGATCGATCAAATAAAACCAATTGTCCAACTCAGTGTACGGTCAGAGGGGCGTGTATGCTGACATAAGGTATGAAGGGGGGGGCATGGACCGAAGCGGCAGATTTTTTTTACGAAAAGAATATTGGCTTCGCGTTATTATACAGTATTTTTTTTAATTGCGTGGAAATTTGCAGGCGTGGTGGTGATCAAGAAAATCCCCAATTTTAGGATCGCGCGCCATGGTTTACCACGTAAAAAGTGAACTCCTGAAGAAAAATTACGAATATTGTATATGTTTGTCCAAGGAATCTTTTCTCATTCCAAAACCAGTTGGAGCTAGAGAATCAAACAATCAACTGAGATTTATTTGATTGTATTGCTATCGTTCCTAATTAAACAGATTTCAAAAGGTGATAATTTCACATGCATGTTTAAAACAACGACCCAGCGGGCCATAGTCGTTTAGAGCGAGTCGGCGAAACGGACCGTTGGCACGTCGAAAAACAGTCGAGGTTTTATAAATTTACGTCGAAAAATGCAAATGCATTGACGTTTTAAGAAACACACGACAAATCGATTTGCATTTTCGATCATGAAATGTGTGTAAATATCTCAAAAACTCTCGACGTCTTTCGGACGTTCCACCGTCGATTGCCCACTGGGCAGTACACAGTAGGCCTAGGCTAGGCTAGATCTTGAGGCTAGTAAGGTATGAGTTTACCGATCGACCTCTGTTGTCATTTAAATAACCCGTTTTCTAATTTTTCCTGTTATTGTGTTACTTACTGATGTTATGTACCCAATCAAATAATACGTTTTGGTAAAAAAACTCCGGTAAAAAAAATCAAAAATCCACGACAACAAAGTGATTGAGGTGGGAGGTGGGGTGGGGGGGGGGGTGCACCACAGTAGTGCAGAAGACCATAGGGCCTAATATATGCACGTACGTGTTAAAATAATATTGATGCGGTTCCAGTTCTGCTCCATAACATGAAGATGCACACAATTAAAAAGTAGAGGGCCCACTCAGAACTTTTTCATAAATAGAAACCTTCTCAAAATGGTTAAAGTAGAACTCTAAAATGGAAACATTTTCGTTATGTGATGCAGATCCATTTATGTTCTACATAGTCTCTGGCAACTGTTAGGTTATACGAAAGAACCTGGTTGGTTTAGAGCAGGATCAAAACAGAGATTCTGTAGTCACGTTTAAAATAAGGGATGTCTTTTGAGAGTAAGTTTTTGCCTTTTAAGGTCCCGTTTCTTTGGATCTACGAACGGGCCCGGGCCCGAGACACACGGGTCCTCCGTTTATTCTTGTCGGGAGGAAACACCAACCCCATGGAAAAATAATGATAACAGTGCGCCTGCGGCTGGCAATGGTGTCTGTTATTGCGCGTAATGCGTTGCATAGGTAACACGCAGATTAGAATTGGAATACTTTCTTCAGTAAAATATTAATTTGTGGGTGTTTTGGTTGCCTTACCATAAGGGCCTAACTCGGCTAATCATTAATTTTTAAGAGAGTGTAAACTTTTGCATATGTCCATAACAGTCGAATTAACAAATCATTACTTGGAGGAAACATTAGTGAAATCTGTTTAAATATAGATCATTGAGTGATTTTTTTGCACAATCGATGTCTTATATCAGCAAACTACGCAATAAAGTCAAATTATTTTAAAATATCCCTTTTTTTAATGAATGATACTTTAAAATATCGCATATTTGTACCCGGAAACTCTTCAGATATTAGCTTGTAGTAAAGACGATTTTAATCATCATCTCTTTATAAATTATCACAACATGAAGATTTACACCAAGAAAAACCCGATAGGCGGTTGCTTACAGGACGAATTCCGGAAGATTTCAGAAACTGATAACGATTTTTAAACACTTGTAATAAGCAAACTACAAGAGCAATTGCATTCAAATTTGGCCAGTTTACTTAAAACAATATTAGAAATTACAAAAATAACTTAATATTTAAAACTCTCGTCACTTTGGGGTGTTCTAAGGGGGCGCACCACTAATTCATCCACGTTTTATGTAATAACGCAAGTCGGCTAAAAAAGTGCAAGGCTTAGACAAGATTCTACTGGTCATTTCTTCATAACGGGAGCTACAAATCGCATGATATCCATATGGACGATAGAAATTGATGTCAACATTGCATAACATGAGAAACAAAATCAGGTTTCATCGCAAACCCAAGATACGGCCGCGGATGTGCACGGGTGGTCATTCCTACTCATATCTATAGATATGAGTGATGCGGGGTGGTAAATTTAGCTATTGCGTTTTTAATGTGAAAATAACGTGAAAAGTAGATGGTCACCACCATATTCCAGGAAAATTTCTAAAATCTTCAGAAAAGGCGCTTTATTTTGATACCAAACACGATGTCTCAAGTATTGCAGGGAGTTGTGTAGTGTAACCGGAATGGGAGAGTCATTAGTGGTGCGCTCCCTTATAAGAGATGCTTATGATCGGACGTGCTCGGTGGTAAATACTACTAAATACTTCCAAATATTTGATTTTTGAAGAGGGTTATGATTGGTATTTCGGGTTAAAAAACTGTGCGTGAGTCTCAAATGAAACTTCAAGATTTAAATTTAGATTTGAGCAAGCAGAGGTTTAGTGCAAAATTTTCAAATTGTACATCAATGCTTGTATAAGACCTATTTGCGTCGCATTTTGCAATATGCGTTATTATCGTTTTCTAATACAGACATAACTTTGTAGCTTGATTAAGAAGTTAAAATTGCAGTTTTAAATTTAAGTTATGTTAAATTTTAATCTCCATAATGTTTTCTTCATTATATTAAAGTAAAGCTGGTTCTTTATGATTGTTTTCATGGCATAGGCATGAAATGTCATGTTATTGTCGTGTTAAATGTCGTGTTATTCTACAAATAATAGAGTCCAGCGGAAGAACCATATACAGATACCTTGTATAAGACCTTACAAAAAAGTTTGCACGAAATGCACCTTTTAACCCCGTGTGAAACATTTACAAAATTTGTCCGTGTTAATATACCCCCTGGCCTATCCCAAAATGCTCAAGGGTGACAAAATTGCATCATCAAGATCTGGAATTGGCAGCCCAATCTCGCCCAGAAACCATCAAAACATTTTGTGAAGACGCTTTCGCAAGGTCATATAGGCCTACCGCAGGACTGATATGGCTTTATTTGAAGTGGTCTCTTTTAGGAATAAAACGGCCATGCACCGCACAGTGGGGTCTCCGCATTATTCCGAATGGTCCTTTTTTAGACGGGTCATTATTCCGAAATTTACATAATGGTCATAATTCCGAAGGGTCATTATTCCGCCCGAAAAAACAATAAGGGTCATTATTTCCCGAGATTAACATCAGGTGTCATTTCCTTCCGAAAATAACACAAGGTCGTTTTTTCTCGATAGTCCATATTCCTAAAAATATTATGACGGTCATTACTCCGAATGGCCATTAAACTCCGAAAATAACATAAGGGTCATGACTCCTCAAATAACATAGGGTCATTACTTACTATCACTCCAACAATTACATAAGGTCTTTCTCCTTTACTCCGAATATACCATAAGGGTCATTACTGCGAATATAACATAAGGATCATTACTCGAAAATACCATAAGGGTTATTACTCCGAATAAACATAAGGGTCATTACTCCGAAAATTACCCATAAGGGATCCAGTATCCGAAAATAAAAACAAGGTTCATTATTCCGGGAAAAAAGAAGGACGAATAAAAAAAAAACACAAGGAAAATATGGTTAGGCTCTGGTTATAAGTTGTACGAAATAGAGCGGAGTGCTTTGTTTTAAGCTTACACGATTACTTTCAGTGCGTAATCGCAGGGGCAGTAGCTAGGACGTTGCAGGCCTAGACAGGGGACTTTCTGCGGTCCCTTCCCATTCTAGATTATTTGTAAATATATCCTTACCCTATATCCAAACTCCACCCCGACCCATCTAGTAAAAAGAAACGTTATCTTTTTAAAGGTAGGGGACCCGATTTTTCAAAGTTTTGTTAAAATGTTTTCTAATAACCACATGTGAAGGACAGTCACCCAACCCATAATTCTGAACAACACGTGTGTCTGAAAATGCCTATAGGAAAAACAACATGATTTTAAAACTGGTATCACTTTCCCAGAGTTAATTGGCCAATGTTTTGTTCATATCCATCCAAATGAAACATATTTAGACGTAACATTTCAGAGGGGTGATGAGGAAAAAAATATGAGCCAGTGATAACGGAAATCTCCAATTTGATGTGGTAAAGTGGGAGCTCAAAAAATGACCCATCATCGGGTTCACACACTTGAACATGTAACTAAACACCTATACAAGTGCACTTGTCTACCTTTACGTATAAGGGGCGTTTCACACTACAAAAAGTTTTATACAATCGTAAACACGTTATATCCAGTAATTTAAAAAAACCACGTTAGAGTGAGGGTAGCCGTTTAGGAATTATAATACAAAAAATTGAATAATAAAACATATTTGAGTGGTTATGCAAACGTTTATCCTATACTTTTAGGACGTAAAGCACATAAATAAACATGTTGAAAACTGTTAAAAAAATATCACAAATGTGGGACGTTTTTATTAATGCATGATTATTGCAAAATTTGGTGATGTTGGGCCCCATATTGCCTACATTTTACAAAAAATCCATCAATTTCTTTCGGAGGGGGGGGGGCAGGGGGGGGGGACTGGGGGAAGAAAAACAGGGGGAATGCCCCATGCCCCCACGTGGCGGGCTCCGCCCATGGTCATTCTATTTTCGTATTTTGGATCAAAATGGCTAAAAGTAAGGTAAAAAATGTACCAAAATGGTTAAATTAATTTTATACCTCCTTTTATCAAAGTATTTCAGAAAGACATTTGTACTTTCAGCCAAAGGTGTCTTAATAAGTGGATTGAAATTGAGTTTTGGGTATTGAAATTGCAAAATCCAATTATAATGCCCTCTTTTCAAATTTAGGTCAGATGAGGGTTGCCGTCTTCATTAGGTGAAAAGAGTGCTAGACATTTACAGATCTGAGTCAAAGTGAAATAAGAAGGAAAATTCATCAAAAATACAACTTAAATGGGTGAAATAACGAAACGTATACCTTTGTGGTACTTGCATATGTCTTCTTTTTGCACAGTCGGTCAAAAAGAGTATGCGTTACATACGGGGATGAAATAAGACTGCAGCCATTTAAAGCTCAGGATTTTGGAGACGAAATGGGACAAGAAAGGTTACATTCCACCCAAATTGATCACAATCAACTGAATGGCGAAACAAATGATAGTAACTTTGTCCCAATTGTTATTATTACGTAGTGGAATTATGTGGCACAAAAAGTTCTCGGCATGGCTGTTTTTCAATCAATAGGTCCAAAAGTCCGATAATTTTGAAAATTTCAAGATATACATTTGGTGCCTATGTCTTGCTCTTTTTATTAACATGTTGGCTGTGGGGGGTTTTACGTCTTTCAGGAGTTCTATCTCACGCAATTCTTGCACGCTTTTTTTTACAAGTGAGGGTGTTAAAATAAAGATGCGAGCCCTAAGCAACAAATGTATATTTCGAAAACTTTCAAAATTATCGGACCTCGGCACAATACTGATCGAAAAAAAATGCCGAGATACTTTTGTGGCAACTGGAGATTAGGGCCAAGGGTGTTGATGTTCTAGATATCGTTTAAAGTTTAATGGGCCAAAATTTACCCGACATTTCTAATCAGTGAATTACCTTTTTAATATTTTTTTAAATTACATTTTGACCATAACAAACGTATATTTTTAAGGGTATACATTAGAAGATCCGAACTACTAGATATGAATAAAAAAAATAACATGAAAAGTCAAAAATAATGTCTTTGAACTTATTCGCATTCGCATTCTGATGAACACAAAGGACCACATACTTGTTATAATTACTTTGATACCTTGAATTTTTTCATGCAAAATTGATCTTTATATCTGGTTCTAAAATTGTAAATTGTAAATAATTTAATTTTGGACCTGCGGTTTTGATAATATTAAACGGCTCTAACAATATCCATCAAGCTTGTTACGTTCTGGGTGGATTACGGCCCCGTGTTTGTTTGGAATTAAGCATTAAATAATGGAATAGGCCTAATGCCACGAGAAACCCTTTAATTATTTTGCTAAACCATGCGGAGAAATGACATTTGGACCATAAACCATAATTTAATATGCCGCAAAATTGGGGCTGTGACTGTTTTCCCCATTCGGGTTTTTTATCTGATACCAAAAGATCATTTGACCGTTGATTAAAACCTAAAAATATAAAAAAAATATTCAACACAATTTAAAATAAATTCAACTGCGATTAGAATAATAATGAGTTGCAGTTTATATGATAAATTGGAGGAAATATTTTCTCAATGTAATTATGCATTAAACCTCGTCTACCAGGATGTAGGGTGATAATACCCAGTGAACTTTGCTCCTTTGCGCTTAAATGCCAAAAAGCTTTCGTAAGAGCTTCTAGGTATCATCCTCTCATCATTTCTGGTCATTTAACGATAAAAATGTGTAGTACCTTCAACGTGGTTAGGGTATGTCGTCAAAGTCGAAGGGTATAAGGGGTGGTTGCATCCGAGACATTATGTGCTTTTTAAAATATTCTCCACAGTATGACTCTAAAAAATCTTTGTTAGGAGAATGGAAGTTGATTCTTATTTTCTGTGGGTAGATTTTTAAAAGTTGAGAAGGTCCGGATTTCATTATTCATATTTACTGTCCAATGTTATGCATTACGTCATTTCATTGTTACACTAAAAAGGCCTCTGAATCACTAGTAACTTGTATGTATTTACATGACAAGTTTCGAAGTGCATAATTAATAAAACAAAGGTATTGCAGGTTATTCTTCAAAGTTTAAAATCAGTTTCAAGCATTTTTGCCACCATATTATGGACAAGCGGGACAAATCAGGAGGAAATTCATTATTTATGGTATTACTGCGACACCCTCCAAGTAACCGCGGACTATGAACGAAGGAGCTTGAATATTTGAGCAAGCAACTGAAAATTGTTTTTATTATCAAGTTTTCACGAAAAAAAAAATCAGAAATAAGAAATATTTGCACAGCGGCAAATCTGATGCGCGCTCCAACAGGAACTAAGATCAACATTCCCTTGGCCGTATAAAAAATAGTCATTTCCATCATTTAGAGCAAAAAACCGTATTAAAATCTGAATTCCTAATTAGCGCCAAATTGGAATTTCGCCCTATTTTCTGTGGAAATACTAATTCTAACTTCATAATATAGATATAACGCTTCGTAATGACTTTTATCTTTGCTTATGAGAATGATATTGCGCCCTGATCTGAGTCTGTGTAAACCTATATCAAATATTCTTAGGTTCACTTTTGGAGGAAACACGCCTACACGGTCTCGTTCAATTCGTTTGCTGCCTCACAGTCATTGGTTTAATGAATCTATTCGGTCAGCTAGGACAAATCCGTAGACAAACATGGAAAGAAAGGGAGATCCACAAGACTCGAGATGTAGACTTTATTGAATTACTTGTCTCATAAAGATAAAACCCTGCACTTCCCAAAAGGATTCAGCTTTGATTCTTGCTGAGAAGTTTCTCTCAATTTTTTAGTAGTAAGATCATTAATATTCGCAGTAAATTCACGAAATCTTCACATAACACATCATTGGAAATTCATGTTTCACCGAGCAACATTGGTACCTCTCAGTTGAATATGTTTCTATGCCGGATTTTATAAAACGTATTAAAAGCTCTCCAACATCATCATGCGAGCTTGACCGTGTAAAGAAACTAGTTCCCCCATGATAGAGTGTCCTAGCTCCCATATACCTGTTAAAATTCCGAAATTAAGACCACGATTTTCCAGTAAAATTTTAAAAAAAAAAAATCGTTTTAGAAAACAATAAAAATAAAAACACAAAAACATAAAAAATAGCTAAAAATGTTAATTTACGGAAATATTTCAAAAATTTCGGCAGCAATATTTCGGACTTTTTTTTTGGTTCCGTACTTTTTAACATTACGGACAAATTCTTTTAAAATACATATTTTTTTCCATAAATGAGACAAATTTCTGTAAATTTACTGGCAAAGTTCCGTTATTTGACAGAAATATCTGTCTTTACCCTAAAATGACTGGAAATACTGCTGCCAGAAATTTCCTAAATTTACGGACATGTTTTTTAACAGTGTAGCAACAAGTTACGGAAAATAAACCGTGACGCTTCATAGACGATGCAATTTGGGTACAGTACTGAAACAAATGATGCAGTACACACTCATGGAGAACACAATAGACAGATGGTTGTACTGTGCATTCATCACCCGGACAATGTATATATGACACGGTTGTGTAAAGCAGTATATAGTCCGGCTGTAGCCACATCCGGGCTCCATAAATGATAACGGATAAGCGTGAAACTAATGTTGCGTGAAGAGTCAACGAATCGATTGCCCTATTGTTCACCATTGTTCCGACTATGATTACGCCGGACTATAATGACTTCTACACCGGCACCAACTTATCTTATCAAGAGTGCGTGATGTTTTGGCCTTTATACAACGATCATAAATATACTCCAGAGGGATGCAAAGAGAGAAAGATTCTTGCATGTGAGACAATTGGTTACGCATATCGGCGACGTAACTGATTTCTGCGCAGTTATTATTGTTTAAATATATTAATATTTCATCAAGTGAAAACGTGGTACATTTTATGTAAAAATGATAAAATGTCATCACAATTTCTTTCCTAAATTATCAGTGACCATTAGATGTACATTATGCGGCATTGCCTCGAGCAAATAATAGCAACGTGGATATCCAGTAAATCTACTCGACGCATACCCCCGCAGCCGCGCGCAGTGGCCTTAAGCCTGCTGAAACTAACACGGGGATCCGTCTGCTCATGCAGTCCACGGAAGGGTATTTAGCCGTCTGACACTAGTTTTCAGTTTGTAGACTTATGGCCCCCATCTTTTTTCACATTCAGCGGGGACATTGAAAATTAATGTTAAAGAACAATATTCAGATGTTGAATCTTAAAACGGAATTTTATTATGGGAATGACACCAGTTTGGAAAAAATAAAGATTTGATGACGTCCGGCATTGATTGGTTTTATTTTTTGCTTCGGGGACCCCTTCAGGTAAAAAATACGTACGTATCCCTACATTGGAAAAAAAACAACCGATTACCGTCATCGTACGTCGGTTTTGTTTTTTTTTGAATCATAGGAAAAGTTCAAATTTTTGTACTGTTTAGACATAAACACTGTCCTTTGGAAAAAAATAATAGGACTTTGGGAATAGGGTCATGTACAGACCTTGATTTAACGGGGAGTTTAAAGATAGCGTATTATATATATCGGTCGCCCCCGAGAGCAAACTGATATCTGATTTTCCTGACCACGTGACCTGGTACTGACACGTGGACAACCACACTATTCATCTCGTTCCCGGTTTATAACACAATACGGGCCAAGAGCAGCATTCTGTATCTCTGTTTGTCACAGCGTATCGATCAAGATGTGAAACTATACATGTTGTTTTCTTTACAGTGATGGTAGGACACGATCTGCTCGATTTTGCATTGGGGGATGTCCAAACGGTAATTTTGGTGAACTGCTACATGCATTTACTATTGCATCTCGGTCTCTCAGTGACATTAAAAAATCATCTCTTACCCCTTTTTCAAGATCTTAGTAATATCATGATAAATTAAGAAAAAATATGAAGTTCCATCAATCTGCTCTGTTTAAGAATTACCTGGGCATACTCAAAACTCCAGAACTTCCTGCAAAGTAATCTCTATCAAACATACGGTAATACCCTTGAACATAGGGGCCATGGCTACAGAG